>BQKZ01008001.1:26832-38201 GCA_036244855.1 Temnopleurus reevesii | reverse complement strand
GGGGATGGGGAACTGCGTCCGCCATAGAAGTCCTGGGCTTTCTTGAAGTGGTGCGAGCTGGGTGTGATGCTCTGTTTAGCGTAGAGGGCGGGGTCTGAGATGGGTGTGGCCTCGGTGGTGCAGCTATGGTTCTTGGCTACTGGTGCTGTCTTGGGCCAGTTGTGAGTACTAGGGGACAGGAAGGTACCTTCACTTGGAGTTTTATCGAGAGCTTCCTTCATGTGTGCTTGTGCCTTCTGCTGTGCCTGGATAAAAAATATGACATTTCAAATCTTTATTCCTGCACATCATGTACAAAAGAGATGCAAACAATTTTTAACAACTGCAAACTTTTGTAAATGATTTGCCATTGACTTGCAAAGCATTTACAAACATTTGCAATTGTTCACATTCATTTCCATTCAAATTAGGCATTTTCTCATTATATTTCTGTCACAAGCCCTCAAGTATAACATATCAGTAGATGTATATAATTTCTCAAGACACACTTGTTTTAGTTTTCCTTTTTTGTGGAACCATCATGGTGAATCGATTCTGACTCCATCCATTATCGCATACAATATCATATCCACATTTTCCACTCCCTTTTCGGAGCATTCCAACGGAGCACTCGAGGTGCCCAATGCTGTTTGACCAAAACAGGGTCACTTCCTACCGGATTCCCAATCACACCTGGGTTTAGTGCAGCACAATGTGGATAAATTTCTTGCTGAAAGAAATTAACGCCATGAGTGGGATTTGAACCTTCGAACCTCTAGTCGAAAGGCAAGAGTCAGAAACACTACACCATGATGCCGCCATAAAGTTTCTGTATTATGTTAATGGAAAATTACATACTTCACTAATTTCATGTAATAAAGTTTTGATTTTTTTTTCTGACTGACCTGTTTCAGTACCTCGCTAGCCATGACGACGGATTCAGCTTTCTTGACTGGGGCGATAGATGAACTGGGGTTATTGATGATTTGGGCTTGGCTGAGGGAAAAATATATCCATATAAATCATTTTAATGGGAACTAAGTTATGTTTGACATGTGGCAAATATATCATCAAGGCACCACCACTTGATACAGGGCTCCTACTATATTCCCCACTATATTCCCACTACAAGCCTTGGTTTTCCATTGATAAATTTTCAAAATTTCATGATGAATTTGTAAACATTACACACTCATTCTGATGCATTCTCAATTAGCAAATGAATATTGCGTCTCAATTCCTTGATCTTTCCATGATTTGATGGATTTTGTCGACTCTCCTGGAAAAGGTGAACTTCATTTTCCAGGTGCAATGCCAGGTATAATTCCATTTCATTCCATCTTTTGTTCTGACTCAATATTTATCTGCATATCTTTATTCATTATTTTTTTTGGGGGGGAGGCAGTTGAATTAGAATGATTGTGCTTTTGGAGCAATACAGGGAAATATTTTCTGACAAAAAAAATAGAAAATAGATGCATACTCTGAATCATAAAAAAAGGCACATTAAATATTCCACATATTGAATAATCTGACTTCTCCAAAAGCTCAGCAATCTATGAAAACATATCTTTCTATTACTAAAATATTCATAATGTAGATAAAATATCAATATAAAAATGTGAAACAATCACAAAGTAAAAACCAAATAGTTGCTTGCATGTACGATTAATTACACCAATCAAACAAATTGGAAATCAAACAACCAAAACAACACTTTATTTTCTCTTACTTCTTGAATTATAAAGACATTAAAAAAGGCAAGGTATAGATTAAAAATAACAGAAAATACAACATACAACTCGCTGAATGTCAACAAAAGCAACTTATTAAAGGACAACAACAAAACTTGAAAGCTTCAACAAAACTTGGAGTCATGTATTTATCATTGTTACAAAATCAAATTGTTAGAAAATGTTTGCAATAATTTGTATAACAATTTTTTTGTACAGGTCATGTATTTGAATGCATGGAAAAGCATGAATTAACAAACCTGATTGCAAAATATTCATTTTTATTAAAATTCATATTACAGAGTGTGTGAGTGGTGTAAACTCAATGCATGTATGGTGTTAATGCACAACAAATGCGGGGAATGCACTGAGTGTACGGTGCTAAATAAATACACTTTGGATGTGGTGTTCATGAACAGCAGGTGCGGTGCATATGTAAATGCACTGTGTGTATGGTGTCAATGCTTAGCGGGTGTGGTGTAAATGTAGTGTGTTTCTTGTGAGTGCAATGCAGGTACGGTGTAAATGCACTGAATGTGTAGATGTGCATGGGGTTGGCAATGAGTTTCAAATAGGTGATGATGGTTATTCAAAAGGCTTGATGTACATGTACATAGCAAAGAAGATAGGTTTGTAACTCCAAAACAAAAAATTAAAGCCAATGTAACATGTTCTGATGGCAAAGAGTGAAATAATAAGTTAGAAAATACGAATCGGTATAAGGCTAGTTTTTCCTAAAACATGATTATGTAAATTAAACTAGACTGACTATACACAGTTTCATTATTCCAATAATTAAATGATGTCCATCATTCTGAATTATTATCAATATGAGCGTTTTAAGCGGTGCATTTAATTCGCGTATTGTATCCCTTCATTTCCCGTCATCCAAAGTTTTACCATAATACAAGACAGAACAAATTCCCCATAGGCTCCCGTGTTTTATTTGCCTCCAATATGAGGCCATATTGGACATTTCACGGCTTCAATTTCACGCATGCGCAAATTCGTGATCAAAATGGCAGCGAATAGGTCTCGATTCGCTTCGTTAACCGAGGACGATTTTGAGGAGATTATAAGATTAAAAGACGCGGAAAATTGTTGTTATTTACATTTACAAGACAGTGTGTCATGGGAGATCAGCCTTCTGGTACTTCTACAATAATACCGGTAAGTCAAAAGCTAGGCTTAATCATAGTTTAGCAGGTCCCCAGCATTCACTTTCCACAGTATAGCTTTATTCAGTGTACGCAGTGGGGACCTCAATCCACCGCCATAGACTTGCGTGTAAAGAAATGCGTGCAACCTCTGCGAGGGGGGACCTAAAGTACGATATCGCCAGATAATAATAATTATATTGGATAGCTTTATTTCATGAAATACCGGGAATATTGCACTCGTTAGGGCCAATATTGCACTCATCTTCGATTCGTGCAATATTGCCCTAACTCGTGCAATATTCCCTGGTATCCCATTCATTGCCATCCAATATAATATAAATATGAAACAACTTGTGCAAAAGCAAATCAAAACAAAATGATATTGGATACAATAGAACCATAATTTTGTGCTGCCCTGAACGCCACTCTATTGAATCTTTGGAACAAAAAATACATTGTCAAACAAAATAAATATTTTATGTGTAACTTTAAATGCTTTTGTGCAAATCATTGCAGGTCATAGACAGTGGCCAAATAAATACAATTTTAATTAAAACTCAGGTTTCCGAATCTACAGAACCTCTTTCATTCATGCTCTTACACTCTAAAGAAGGATGCATATACGTTTGTGTAAAAAGGGAACATGAAATGCTAAATTGAGAGTATTATATTTTGCACCACAGTTGGTAACATTTTACACAGCGTTAGGTAAAGTTTGTGAATTCTACACAACACAATGTACATGAAAACTTTGTAAAGCGCTTAGAGAAAATTTAATTAAGCGCTATATAAAATATAGACTTATCATTATTATTATTATCAGTACTCAATATGGTGGAAAATATTACCCAATTGACATGTTCCGTTTTACACTATCATTGAATAAACTTATACTCATCCTTTGAGAGAGTGTAGATTCAATAACATTGTGGAGATTTCAATACAAAAACCTCCAAATATATACCACAAAACAAAAAAGTATTTTTCTGGGAATAAGATGTTCAGGCAGCTAACTTTGAACCAAACAAGAAAAACAAGTCTAAAGCACCCCGTCCATGCCTTTATACAAAACTCAAGCAACACGGTCAACTACAAAGTAGACAACTCCAACTTGAAAAAAAAAACAAATTTAACAATATTTTTTTTTCATAGCAGTAGAGAGATGAAAATAAAAAAAAATCAACCATAATTTAACTACAAATGTAAAAACACTTTCAAAGGAATTCTGAAAAGCGGCAATATTTCACTTATACTTACATATCTATTGCTACAGCTACATATTTAGTACATGAAAACAAAATTAATGTGCAAATATTAAAGACAAATTCCACTTTGGTACTGACAAGACATAATTCGGAGTCAAAATGTCAGACGGCTAACTTTTGGAGAAACATAAATTTAGCAAAAAGGGGCATGACTGTCATAAAACGATCATAATCGTAGGCCATGAATCTTACGGAACTACACAAAGAAGAAACCTTGGGAAATAAGTATGCAAAAGCTGCAGGGATGACATTTTTCAGATTTTTGTTAAAATCTGAACTCAGACTTTTTCCAACATTTATTTACCATAGACAATGATTTTGAGACATTTTCATTGATTCTTACTGATGATCACAAATATCTATCATTTTTCGAGAACTACATGTTCGATTTTATAATAGACGGACAGTAATTTTCCAGGCGATAACAGGGATGGTGACTTAACAATTCAGAATGTTAACTCTGCTTTTACATGAAGGGTCTATTTTTTCTTTTTTTTAAAGAGAACACAGACAAACTTTGAAGATTTTGAACGGCACAATAATAATCTGGAAATAACATTAAAAAAAGCTATGAAAATACATGTAGTTCTGATGCATGTTAGCTAATGTTAAAGGATTGCAATATTAATGTGATTGTAAAGGCAACCAACAATGTGTGCTGCTTAAAATTCTGTTACCAGTTATTATGACTATAAATGATTGCCGTCTAGCAATTTTTTTTTCATGGACACAAGTTGCTCCCAAAAAAATATACTTGTCTAGTTGAGCAATTTCAGTTGCTGACAGCATGAATTTCTAATAATTGCGAGAACAAAATTGAACTGGTTTGAGTGCCACAAAACCTTTGAATCTGGAAATATATTTTCTTTAATTCAGCTGTAATGAAGGATGAACATACAGTAACAAAATTTGAAAATTTTTGCAAATCCTGCCACATTTTGAATATCTTCATTTTGTATTGCATGTCGTAAGAGCAACTGCCATAAGGTACGGTAGTTTTCAGTATTTTTCATGGAGGCAAGTGAAAAATAAAGTGAACAGGAGAGACAACGAAAGTTAAAAGTAAAAAAAAAAAAAAACACTTCCCATTCAAAGCCATCACAATTGCTCTAGCACACAGAAGAAAATGTCCTTCCACTTATTCTGCTCAGAAATGTATAAAAGGTGATGTACTTCTTCGCTGTAATAAAGGAAAATGCTAGAGCCCTTATGAATGCTTGAATAGAGGTTGTTTACTTTTGTCAACTTTTATTCACTGTGCAGAATTATTTCATAATTTAACATCCTACAGGTACATGATTCACTATGTTTGGTTTTGGGGCATGATACACAAAATGCAAATGCAAATTTATGAGCATATACAGTACATTAATACAACACACACAAGTATTACAGGTAGGTGCCACAAATACACAATGACACAAATATTAGCTGGGGGTGGGGTGGGTGGTTGAGAGGGGGTGGGGGATCATGCCGTTAAACACTGACCCTTGGTCCATCTCATCCCCGCCCCACATCGGAGCGGAGGCGGAATGAGTGGTTCCCGTGACGACCGAAAGTTGGACCGGAATTCCCTGGGTTGGTCGTCCTTCGGATTTCCCTCCTGAGGTCAAAGGTCGGCAAGGGGATGGTTAAAACCAGGTAAAAATGATCAGGAGTAATTTAAGTTTCAAGCACAAATCATTCTTAGTTTGACAGAGACGAATCATCAATCTGATAGATGTATCATTTTGCCAATGAAATATCTTGGAGCCATTTCAAGTATTACTTGAAATGGCTCCAAGATTCAATAATTGTAACTGTCATAAAGAATTTGTTTGAATAACTCTCTTAGGGGGTGTTGTACAAAATCAACTGCAAATTAACTGCAACTTTGCAAATTGTAAAGCTCATTTTCATTTGTGCACGGTATGCGCATTTAACAAGACGTGCATGGAAAATGACTTTGATTAGCGCATTCCGATCAACTGCAACTTGCGATCAATTGCAACTGCCGAACAACACCCGTTACGTTTGTATTGTTTGATGAAAATTTGGTGTGCAATAATGATGCAATTTTTATTAACAATTTAAAATTATATATAAAACCAGGTTTGCAATCAGAGAGGACAACAAATTGATGGCATTTATTGATTCTTTGGTATTTGTAATTATCAATATTTTTTTTCTATTTGGGGGATAGAGGTAAAGCAGTCTACACCAATACTCTCCGACATAAAAGGTACACAAAAAAAATTAGAGTAAACATGCCAGAAGAAAAGCTAATAAAAACTGTCTGAGTTCTTCTGATAGGCTTAGTGGTTAATAAATGAATGTAAAGTTTGTTCAAACCTACAAGGTTTCTAAATGGAAAATATAATGTTTCATCTATCTGATTGAATCTACATCAATTAGTTCACCACATGCACCAACTAGAGATCTATTTTCTATTCTATGACAGTATCTGAGGGGAAAACAACTACGTAAACCTTTTGGGCTCTCAGTAACTTTCCATCATAATATCCCAGAAATTTACCATTTTGTTTGGTTTTGATTGGTTTTGCTTATTGGGGTTAAACTAAACCAAATTAGAAGTAACATTTGAGCATTAAACATAGCTACACATTGAAGCAAGTGGGAAAAGAAGATCGATTCCAAATTTAAAGGCAGGATTCATCTGTTGTAAAAGATCTCCTTCTTAACAATATCTTTGAGTTCCTAGCAAGAACATTTGGCAATGCAGTTGGGTAATTCTGAACAAAATATTAGAGGGCAAAAAGTCCCTGCTCTATTAGACAGAAAATGACAATAAAAAAAAATTACTTTAAATGCTATGCAAATTTATCTAATGCTTGGGTTTATTGTTTGCACTATTCTTACAATTTTTAAAGCAGATTTGCAAACATCATTGACACACTGCAGCCTGTAGTAAAAAAAAAAATACAATTAATTTTGCAATGAATTGTATCTCTTTGGTACACATTTTGCAATTGATTTTTATTGTATAAGGTTTAATTACACCTTTTATGCTGGGCTGGTACATACAATTCATTTGTGAATTCTCACATTCATTCCAAAATAAATGCATCACTAACCTTTGCGAGTGAGAAGTTCTTGGTAACCAGATGGGGTCATTGCATTAGCTGGCTTCTGACTACCTCTAGAGGGCGGTCTTTCTATAGGTGCGGACGCGACGTTGCCTGCATGGCGGACCATCATGGGCGGACCTTGTCTCGAGGCGTCCAATGATCTGCTTCTGCGTAAACAACAAAAAATGGGGAGGATGATTTTTATCTACAGTGGAAAATGAAGATCACATTGCCCTAAAACATATATAATACACATATCGGACCTACCCCACTATCCGAAGAAGGGGGATATTTCTTGAATAATACAGAAGACTTTAATCAGTTGAAAGGCGAGAGTCAGAACCACTACACCATGACGCCTCCACGCCATTATTTATATTTTGTTATTGTTCATACAGTTGAATATCATTATAACAAGGTCCTTTGGAGGAGCAAAATCTCTTTTTTTTTAATAACAAAACCATGTTAAATCAGAACTAAAATAGAATAGCAAACTAAGATTTTGGGACAAGAATATCACATTGTTAAAGTTAGAGCTTGTTATGTCCTTTGCTCTTCAAAACAAGGATGGATTGTATAAATATTTTGAGCGAAATATTGCCAAAAGAGATTATGATCTAACCATTTAATAACTTGTTGATACCTGGAACTGGGAAATCCCTGCACAAAGTCTATGGGAATGACATAATTTGATAGTGGAAGGGTTAACTCACGTGTCTTGTACAGAGTAGGTGGTTGAAGTTGGGCAGCTGTTAGATCTGAGGGCCAAGGCTTCAGACGACACCCCTGCAGATGAAAATGAAAACATATCATCAATTAAAAAAAATAATGATGGATTGATAAAGTTTTAAAAAGTCACTGAGGTCATCAGAAACAGTAGAAGTTTGTCAACTTTGTGAAATTGTTCTTAAGGTAATTGGCAGTAAGACTTCAAGCATTCTGCATTTATTGTGCAAAGTTGTGACAACATAATTAAAAAAAAATGTGAAAATAAGAGTGCTATATTGAGAACATATCATCAATTTCATACAGTTATGATTGCTTGACTAGTTCATGAATTGAGTTTTGAAATGTTATTACAACTATGTGAGTTAAGATTTCAAGCAGTCTGCATGTAAATAAAATGTTACAAACTGTACAAAGTGGCTGTAAAATGATTGACCAAGGTGAAAAATAGAGTGCTAAATCATTAAACAATTTGGTACCCACTTTACTTTTCCCATTGGGTCCAGGAAACTGTAACATAAAAGATGCAATTTAACTTAAGATAAATATTAATCGCAAGTCTGTGGCAAAATGTGTACCACTACCAAATAGATACAGTCAATCAATTTTCAATTTATCGTATCTTTTATGTTACAGGCCCCTGAGCTGGTGGACACCTTTGTAGCCTGGCATGTATTCTACTATGGTCAATGAGTCAATATCATTTTGTTCCAATTTTAACGAAATTGCCAAAAGAAATTTAGATATGAAAGAAGATATAACCAACAGTGACAAAACGGTCAAATGATATAATCACAATCTACCTCTCTTGACTAAATCAGCGCCAGGCTTCCTAAAGTCTCCCGCTTCCACCCCATCTGCCGGCGAAACGAACGTCTTAGCAGGCGAGGCAGCCCTACGCCCAGTTGCCATGCCCCTCGAGGGTGTACGTTGCCCGCTGCTAGCCCGCTTGGGGTGCCCATGGGTGGCAGTCGTAGATATGAGTTGAATGGGTTCTGAGGTTGAGGGGTTAGTGGAGGGCGTGGCGGGGGTGCGACGGTCCCTGGGCGGGGCTGAGTGGTAGGAGGTTACTGGTTCGATGGGTCGCCGAGTCTCGATGGCTGTATGGCTCCAGTTGTACTTGTCATCTGTGATAATGAAATAGCAATGATAAAGCAATGGCTCATTGACAATCATTAATACATACATCCTTATCCAGTATCAAATACTGTGATATCTAACTTCCACAAGCCCAACACCACTACCAGCATCATTGACATCCCCATCATCATCATCATCACCACCACTACCACAACTATAACCATCATCATCTTCATCAACATTACCGCCATCATCATCATCATCATCATCATCATCATCGTCACTACCAAAAACCTAACCATCATCGTCATAATCATCTATCATCACCATCACCACCATCATCATCATTATCATCATCATCACCATCATCATCATTACCATGGCTATCACCAGCATCATCATCATCATCACCATCATCATCATCATCATCATCATCATCATCATCACCATCACCATCACCATCATCATTACAATCGACATCATTCATCATCCTCCTCGTCATCGTGCATTGCAGTGCATTATGAGCTTGTGCTATACCTGCAAATGAGAGCCCAGCTAGCTGGCTAGCCACAAACTGTTCAGCGAAGGCTTTCTCATGATGCGGGCAGAGACCCTCCACCTGACCGACTGGCAGACCCTGAGCACCTAATCCATGCATTGATTATCATCATCATCATCATCATCATCATCATCATCATCATCATCATCATCATCATTATCATCATCATCATCACCATCATCATCATCATAATCATCACAAGAAGCATTATGAGCTTATGCTATACCTGCAAAGGACAGCCCAGCTAGCTGGCTCGCCACAAACTGTTCAGCAAAGGCCTTCTCATGATGCGGGCAGAGGCCCTCCACCTGGCCGACAGGCAGACCCTGAGCCCCTAATCCATGTGTACCGGTGGAGTAGCGCAGAGAGGCCGGCTCTGAAAGACAAAATTTAAATAAAAATACAAGCACAAACATAATAAACACAAATAGTTACTTCTCAGCCACTTCAACTATGATCCAATAGTGGCCATCTATGCAATATTGAATCCCTGTAGATTAAAAAAAAAATAAAAGAATGGCAACTTGGCCTGTTTCCTAGAAAATAGCTACCCTGTATTACATTTCTGAGTCTGACCAGCAAGAAGAACATATTTTTAATTGAATGTTTAGCTCTCTATACACATGTGTACAAGCAAGCATGCTTTTCTTCCAAGTTCACAAAATGGACCTACCCCTTTTGCAAATAGGATCTCTAACATGTAACTTCTGAGCACTTACAAAAGATATGAGAGGCATTTGTAATTCTAAGGGGGTGTTGCTACAAAGTTGCAATTGATTACAAATCAACTGCAAATCAGTTGCAAAATAGAATGCGCATTTCAAAAGCTGTAAATGAAACAATGGTTTTGATTAACGATTGCCAATCAACTGCAACTTGCAATTGATCGCAACTTTGTAGCAACACCTTTTAATTAGTTAAAGACAGGTTCAAAGACTCACCATCTGACGCAGGTTTAAGTATTCCACTCATTAGGTAGGCATTAGTCAGAGCTTCTAAATATTCAGTCTGAAAGAATTAAGATTTAAATTTTGTATTCATTATTTGTTTCAAGCAAAACATAATTCAACTTCATTGGTATGACGTCAATAAATTATTGAATTTATACAACTTTTACAAAGCATAATACATGATTGAACTCTTGAACAATTAATGCTGCACGATATGCTCTAAAACAGCATCGTAGACAACAATTTTTCTTTTAATTTAAACAACAATTCATGTAGGCTTTGTACATGGAGCACATTTCCAAAAAATAATAACCAGTAGTAATAAATACCTTCTTCAAATTCTTGACATCATTTTTGTCCTGGCTGTAGAGTTTTCCGGAATCAGCTCGACAGAGTGTCTGGCGCCCTCCTTTGCCAGCAGAATGAAGAGAAGATCTGTCTCCATGTCGATAGCGGAGCTTTTCCTGTAGTGACAAAATGAAGAAGAATTTTTAGAGCAGTGGGCTAAAAAATAGTTTCAGCCACCTTACATTATAACAGAAATTATGATTTCATTTTACAACCGTACTAGTCATGATAACAATACAAAGCTGTATACATGTACATATACATGCAACCACTCTGCAGAGTGCTAGTTACTTGTCACTATAAAGAATTACTACTGCAATTAGCCCCAATGCTATTTAATATTTCATTGCATATTCTCACCAGAGTAGTAAGTTAAATTTACAATCAAACATACATTTCTATCTTTCATGATGCAAAAGACCACCACCGACCACAGACAACTATTTGAAATAACAAAATTTATCCTCAAAAAGCTGATAAGAATCATTAACAAGCAGATAG
>BQKZ01008001.1:0-18237 GCA_036244855.1 Temnopleurus reevesii | reverse complement strand
ATGTGATTTTCAGAATAGCCTGTTAAACACAAATTTAATTCATGTGACTTGTTAGATGTGCTCAACTGCAGACAGATGCAAATGCTCCATTGAGCAAGATTTGGAGGTAACATATAAAATATTGATTATGAATACGTGCATAATTAATGTTACATGTTACATTCGGTGTGCTACTTTGTATAAAAGCAATTAAGTGCTCACATTGCAGAATGAAATATTGATCATGAATGCCAAATGTACGCAAGTCCATAGCAACCAGTGCCCAGACAATGATGAAATATTGATTAAAAGATGAAGAAAAATAAAGACTGCGCCAAAATAACATGTTGATGGAAAGTGGAAAGACTTTCAAAATGCAAAGGTTAAATTCCCACACAGCTGCAATTAATGACACATCGATGGTCATCAGCTGATCTATAATTCTTCAATGTAAGATTTAAAAAAAAACGTAGTTTAAAATGTTGATTATACAGTGCTGCAAGCAATAATGTGATGGCTTTGCAAAATTAATTATTGATCATAAGAGCCAAATGTACACATGCCCATAGCAAAAAAATGCTGAGGATGAAAGGATAAAATATTGATCAAAGGAAGAAGAAAAAATGAATAACAAGAATTATATTTATAAGATGAAAATTGGAAAGAATTCCAGTTAGCAAAGGTTAAAACCTACTACGCCAATGCAATTAATAATGCACCATGGTCATCAACTGATTTAGAAAGTACATATGTAGCAAGTTAATGTAAGATATCAAACATTCAGTTAAAAATTTTGATTATCACGTGCTGCAAGAAATAATGTGATGACATTTTAAAATCAAATATTGATCTTAAAAGCCAATGTATGCCNCGTCCTCTCTAGATGAGCTAAGATCTCCTGTCTGAGTTTCTCCTCCAGATCAGAAAGAATTGTATTGCACTGAGGGATGAAAGAAAATGGGGTCCTTATAAGTATCAATTTTGCAATCATATCAAATATTTTAACTCTCTTATGCAAACATCAAATTTCTCATTTGGTGTAATTCAAAATTTTCAGTCTTTTCAAGATGACCATGCTTAGTGGTCAAGCATTGGATATTTTTAATCTTAACTTTGGGGTTTCTATTTCACTGTGTAGATCAGAGAAGTGAACTGAATTATTTTTTCTTTCCTTCCAAACAAAAACCATTTCCTTTCTTTTCTTTTTTCTCCATAGATGATCTCCTTACACTTGTCTTACTTTACTTTCATTAAAGACATAGATTGTCTCTTGTATTTTTCATTGAAAGGAAAGATCAAATGGTGTACATGTATTTGTTACTGATACTGAGAAAAGACCGAGTTAAAAAAAAAAGATGGCATGATGGATATTACTATGGCATGGCATATATTCTGCTTTCATAAAATAAGATATGAAGGCAAAACCAAACAAAGTCAGGAAATACGAACAATAATTGTACATCTGTTTACGTACTTATTTTATACTGGCATGCAGACACAGACGCTGAGCTAAAGCATAAAACCATCAAGCACTTTTGATATAGAGAACAGTACATGTGTATTTTGTGTCATTAACTGCTTTCTTTTTCCATGTACATGTAAATTGAAATGAATGGAATGCATTATCTTGGTGTTTACTGTTTTTGGAAAGATTGAATTATGTGAAATGTAGTGACATCAAACATCTAAGTCTAGAAACTTATCAGAGGTTTGATGCATTAGTTTCATATCATACCGGTAACTAAAAGAGCGATTAAAAGAAGAAGAGCTAAATGACCTAAAAAGGAAATAGAAAAGACTCTTACTACTGGGATGAATAGGGGGACATTACCAAAGGAGAACTTAAACAACTTAGAATAAAACATAATTTAATTTGATTACATTACGTGTTTATTAAATGCAATTATACTAAAGTTTCCTCTTAAAATGACACTACATAAGGTAAAATAATATGAGAGTTATGTAAATGTATACAATAACTACCGTACTAGACAGAAAATGTTTTCAGTATACTATGATATAAAGAGATGGAGTGATGCATATAATGGAGGAAGAAAAAGCAAAATATATGCAAATTGTAATACATAGAAAAAAAAATCAAATGCATTGTAGCTAAACATAATAGATTTGCTTGTTTGCTATGACACAAGACACACTCATTAACAATATCAAGCATGCATCAATTATACAATAAGACACAGACAAACATTCACAAATATGAATGATATAAAAATTACCATGATCATGATCAATGCACAATAGAAAAGAAAAAAAGTCATTTAGAAAACCAAACATACTGAAATATGATATCGAAAAAATATATACCTCTTAAAACAACCCTTTTTTTAATTGAACATAAAACTTCCTTCAGGCAATTATTAAACATTGGAAATTTATCTCAAATATATTAAACCCAAAATTTCAACAAACTATTACATAACTCCCATGAAAAACTCCCATAGATGAATATTGTATTGTCCGAAATTGCAGCTAACGTCTGGTATTGGTGGACTATAAATAAATTCTCCTACACGTATATAAAACTTAATTTTTATACAGGACTAGCATTTCAGTAATATCTTCCCACTTAACACCAATGTCAATATATGGGACAGTGTGAAGACAACAAAGTCCAACAAAAAAGTAAATGAATGGGACTGGTATATAATTTTACCTTTGATTGATCAGGATCACAGTAGTCTAGCAGGGAGTCGCAGAAGTGGTAACCCATGGCTTCAAAGTCTGCCGTCGTAAAGTGAGTCAGTCTCTTGTCACCTGATGTAGAACCACAGAACGACGCCTTCAAAAGGAAGAATTGGAACATTATTATAAAATTATTATAAAACTGTCGTTTTATATCAAGAAAAGTAATCTGAATTTGTACTTTATAAGGCCTGGCAGTTCAAATTTTTAGCAACTAAAGTGGAATACGTCCGAACTACATTTCATTTTACAGATTCTCTCTCTTCTTCTGTGTTATTTGTACTTTACATGAATTCTCCCTATAACATAATCCTAGAGTGTAAAAGTTTACACCTTTCTTACCTCCATGGCATAGCTGTCTATAGTACCCATCTGCCATACCACTACACATCCAGTCCCTTCTATATCTTCCAAATGTTGTTTCTAAATCTTAGAGTGTTCACTACTCCTTTAGTGCTTACTCTCCATACATGCATATCAACAATGCATACTTCTTGGCCTGAAGTGTAAAAGTTAACACCTTTCTTACCTCCATGGTGTAGCTGTTCATAATACCCATCTGCCAAACCACTACACGTCCGGTTCCCTCTTTGCTCTTTTGCACCTTGAATTTGCAGTTGTTGTAGTTGAACTAATGGGAGATAAAGAGAAAGAAGTGATAGTTAAATCTTTTAATTTACATTTGAATAGAGGTAAGGGAAACCAACCCCTGGAATTATTGTGCTCTCACTGAATGAGGAAAAATCAGATGAACAAACTGTGAAAATTTGAGCAAAATAGGATGATCCGCTCCAAAGTTATGAATTTTCAAAGTCACAGAGATATGACGATCCCTACCGCTCATGGGGATCCGTGCGATCGGCAAATTTGACGGAATCTGTGACGTAACAACTCCTCATTCACTCTGTATACGAAATTTCACATTTTCTCCTTTTTTGTGGAAAAGTCAACAAAATACCAATTTTAGGTTGGGGTATAGCATTTATGTATTGATTGTGCATGTATTTTGAGAAGAATGATGTTGCAACATTACTCTAAATTTTGCATTAATCCATTTTTAAAAATCCTATGTACAAAGTGAACGAGGAGTTGTCCGACATGACGTCACAGATTCAGACGGTGTTGCCGAGCACATGGATCCCCATGAGCGGCAGTGATCGTCAAATCTCTGTGAATTCTTAACTTTTAAACGGGTTGTCCGATTTTGCTCAAATTTTCACAGTTTGTCCATTTAATTTTTCTTCATTTAATGAGAGCAGGACAATTCCAAGGGTTGGTTTCCCTTTAAATTTGGAGGGATGTTACATTTCAAATTTACACATATATCCATGAAAGCTGACCCAGGATTTCTAAAATAATTCTTCAATCAGAACTAATTTCATGCCGTGGGCCTGTAACATAGGAGATATAATTGATTGAAAATTAAAAATATCTCTATGATACATGTTTTGCCATAAACTTGCTATCAATATTCATCATAACTTTAATTGCATCTTTGGCTACACGCCCCAAATCAAAATGTAATCATTCTAAGAACAATATATCTTTAATTTTAAAACAATTCATAAATTCATTATGCAAGATGTAATTCTATAACTACAGTCCTTAAATTTCTATATTTTTAGGGCAAGGTCATTGGTCATATCTAGAAATAAACCCCAGAATTATGTTGATGTATAAAGTGCGATATTTCATGGGAAGTGTGTATACATGAGGACGAAGCAGGTGGGCAATAATTTTTTCTTACCTTCTCCCCAGCATTGTTATAGAGTATGATAGGAAAAATCCTCTCTCGCAACCTCAGATCGGGATTCTTCTTGTTGTCACACCCGTAGATGAAGACGTTCTGTTTCCTACTGTGACCATGGAGATCACAGTATACGATGACTTCTCTCTCCTCCATTAGTCTGAAATGAAAGAGGATTATGAAATTTGGGAACTATTAGGGGATGATTCGCTTCATCAAAGCTTTCAAAATCATCACCATGGCTGCCTGCATTCATATTACCCAAGTACATGTACTCTGCCCTTTCACCTACTTTCTTTCAGACCCCTCCCTTTATTCCTCTTCCTTATCACCATCATCACTTCTCTCATGATAGTCATTATCATCATCATGATCATGGTCATCATCATCATCATCATCATCACCACCACCACCACTAATACCATCACAATGATCTTCATCATCACTATAATCACTGTCATCACCATCATCATTCATCATCATCATCATCATCATCATGATCACCATAATTATCACCATCATCATTCCCACTACCAAAAAACATGACCTAAATCACACTCTACCAACACACTCTTCATCTTCTTCTTGCACCTCCTTCTCCTTTTCCTATTTGTCATTTTCACCATCATCATCATCAGCACGATCATCATGAAAAACATCTTCGTCATCATCATCATCTTCATCATCATCATTATCCTACTCACTTTTTCACCATGGCTTTGGTGTGAGTTACTGAAGGAAAGGAGTCTTTCAGAATAGTCTTGTAGTTTCTGTTCAGATCTCTCCAGCAGCGATAGTTTCCTAGAGTCAACATCACCATCATCATCATCATCACCATCATCACCAATATCATCACAGCTTTCCTCCTCCTCTTCCTTTGACTTCATCATCATCGCCATTGTCATCATCATCATCATCACCATCCTCACCATCATCATCACCACTTCTACCACTTTTACTATTATCATCGCTATAATCATCATTATCACCACCACCTCCATCCTCAACATCAACATCATCATCATCATCATCATCATCATCATCATCATCATCATCATCATCATCATCATAATCATCACCACCATCATCATCGTCATCATCCTACTCACTTTTTCACCATGGCTTTGGTGTGAGTTACTGAGGGAAAGGAGTCTTTCAAGATCGTCTTGTAGTTTCTGTTCAGATCTCTCCCCGCCAGAGAGCAGCGGTAGTTTCCTACGATGACGCCATCTGGATTCAACATTGGTACAATCTTGAAAACAAATAGATCACGTAGCAGCTGCAAGGGCGAAAGAGGTTCACAAACAGGTTAACATAAAATTGTATGTCTCCTTGAAAAAAAAATAATATTTTCTTAGTTCTCCTTCATTCTTTTGGTCTTGGAATTTATTTTCTAATCCTTTTACCTTGCCAAATATTCTTACATATACATGAACCATCAATTCCAATCACCACCCCTTCCTCTTTTCTCAGTGCGTACATCCCTCTCATTTTCAACAAGTTATCCTTTTTAGCTCTGAATTCATACGAACAAAAAGTAACATTCCATGAGGTTGACATCTGATAATCTATTCCCACAGGTCACAACAGGCCCATGTGAAACAAGTTATGATGTATACAAAGAACTAAATAAACTGGTGTGATTCAAAAAGGGGGTTCGTCTGTCTAAAATACAATCAAATACAAAGAGATGGAACCAGCGAAACTATCTTGTTATAATGAGGTCTCATTATGTCAGTGCTCTTTATAAACAAAGTTGGACTGTATTGCCAATTTGGCACAGGCTTTGTTGATAGGGATTTGTTACCTTAGCATCGGGCATCTCGCTGGTGAGGTAGTCAAGGAATCCCTTCATCATCCAGCTAGCGTTGGTCTCACCGGGATGAACACGAGAAGTGACCACGACTGCTTTCTTCACCTGTACAGACATGCCAACCAAAAACCGTACTCTTCAATTTTTCTATCCTCTTTTACTTCATAAGGTGGTACTAAGACCTATAGATGTTTATGAATGCAGAACATGATCATATTAAAAATCAACACACCTCTTTTCTATGGAGAACATTATATTATTGTCTACTGGTAATTGACTATTCAGGACCCTTCCCAGACAAATGTTTTAGGTTCTTGGTGACACACCTGTCAAATTGTGTGAAAAATGTACCTCGTTTTATACCAAAAATAACATGAATAATAAAAGCTTTCAGATTGACAGGTGGATGCACGGTGGGATTTAATTGTGGTGAATAATTACCCATATCCATTGAATGAGGTACTCCTCATCCAAACGTAAAATACAGAGAATACAGTTTTAGGTTGGCATCCCTGCCTATATCACAAAGGGAATTCAAATATCTCAATCTAGTAACATTTACCTTTGATTAGTATCCTCTAATTCAAAGGCTAATATATATTATTTGGATATTTCACAGTATTTAATTGAATGTAGGAATGAAAGGCCATACATTTCTCATTCTGATAATGCAAAATCTGTTCTTGAAAATACTAAATAAGATTATATTTCTCAGAGAAGAAAAGCTGATCTCTTTTGTGACAGCCTTGTAATCTGGGCTTCTGTAGAAGCCAATTGCATCGGAAGGAGTAAATGCAGGGCAGATGTATCAATCTTAAATCTTTGAATAACAGAAATTGCTCTGGTTATCATACAACTGGCATCATTATGTTATTGAACCTGACTGACAAATGCCTTAGATATAATCACATTAATGTGATATTGTGCACTTTATTGAGCATAGTAACACCTGTATATTTTGTAAATATGTATATATATGCATTTTGTACAGTGCGGTGTTTCATTTAGTTACAAAAGATCGACTCAACGCACGACTGGTGTCAGTTCTTGTGCTGAATGATCAAAAATCTAATGCGTATTACCCCAGTCTTTCTTATAATTGTGCATAACTATAAGAACGACTCGGTGAAACATAGCCCTGGGCGGTGTTTTACCAAGTTACAAAAGACTTTAAGAATGACTTTAGGCACGACTGGTATCAATTCTTGTTCTGAAAGATCGAGAATCCTACTTGTATTAGACTGACTGTCTTGTTAATTACTATCTTTCTTACAATCATACATAACTATGAGAATAATTTGGTGAAATCCTGGTTGAATAAAACCACCGTTAAAATTTCAGCTCATACAGTACGCAACATTAAACTAGCCTACCTTGGCGTCCTCAGGGTTAAGAGATGGTGATGTGATGGTGAGGACGTAGACAACATTGCCAGCGAGTGATCTGCAGAGTATTCTCTGCTTGCAGTACTTGCTACGAACCTTATCGTTGATCAGATTCTGAAGATAGTCCTGAAAGAAATTGAAATTGAAATTGAAAATAAATTGATGAGGATTAGCAGATTGTGATGTGTTTGCAGTACTTGCTATGAAAATTGTTATTGGTCAGATTCAGAGGATAGTCCTCGAAGAGTATTAAAAAAACCTTGAAATCAAGATTAACAGATTGTGATGTGTTTGCAGTACAGCAATTGCTTTGAAATTTGTCACTGATCAGATTCTGCAGATAGTCCTGGAAATAATGGAACAAGAAAACATTGCCAGCGAGTGATCTGCAGAGTATCCGCTGCTTGCAGTAATTGCTACGAACCTTGTCGTTGATCAAATTCTGCAGATAGTCCTGGAAATAATGGAACAAGAAAACATTGCCAGCGAGTGATCTGCAGAGTATCCGCTGCTTGCAGTACTTGCTACGAACCTTGTCGTTGATCAGATTTTGAAGGTTGTCATGAAAAAAAAAGTTGAGATGAGGGTTGACAGAATGTGATGTGTATGCAGTACTTGCTGTGAAAATTTTCATCGACCAGATTCTGCAGAGAGTCCTGAAAATAATATAACATGAACACATTGCGAGCGAGTGATCGACAGAGAATCCGCTGCTTGCAGTACTTGCTACGAACTTTGTCGATGATCAGATTCTGAAGGTAGTCCTGGAAAAATAAAGAAGAAATTTGAAACGAGGGTTAACAGATGGTGAGAACACACAAAATATTACCAACGAATGATTGATAAAGTATTCTTTGTTTGCAAAACTACATGTACCGACTAGTAGGTACCTTGTCGTTGTTTGAAACCAAGCACTTATTAATTGACATAAAGTATAACGGGAAAACATGGACAGACTTTTTGTGAAAGACAGACAATTTTCAGAAGCATATGACACATGTTCTACATTCTAGCAGAAACATGCAAGGGGAACTTTTTTTTTAATTGCTTGTGAAAATGTAACTGGGGAAATATTTCATTTTGTCTTAGTTGACCTCGATCCCCACATGGAAGTCTGTATACGTGTAAGGATAACAGTGTGCAAATTAGCAGGTGCCATTGTCATGTCAATTATGCATCATCAGACCTGTCAACCTTATGTCAATGAAATTCCTATCATCAGGGGATAATTTTCCTGGTATCGCATTGCAATTTGCTTTGCATTTTAAAATGCTACACAAGAGGTATTTTGTTTAGGAACTTTTTGAACATTGAACTCGACAGAAGATTTGTTTGTGTCTCTAAAACCCCTATAAGTATAAATCAAATATGAACAGAAAAATTATCCTCAGATCATTCAATTCTCTTATCAACTATTACCTGATTGAAACAGAATTTTTTTTTTAAATTAATTACTCACCTGAAAGTCTGTATACGTGTAGGGATAACAGTGTGCAAAGTAGCATGTGTCGTTGTCATGAGGTAGGGTGAACGTCCACGTGAGTGAGTAGTAGAAGTTCCGATCTCCTTTCACGTCTTTCCGCCTGTTGAGATAGTATAAAACCATGATTATGACACTATTTTACATAAATCTTGTCACTTATGGAGAAGGGTCGCGCCTTCATTTCTAATGTATATTGATAGAGATAACAATTATGGAATGCTAATAACATCAGAAAAAGGAAAATAACTAATGAGCTGAGCAAAATATTTTCGTTACGAAAGAAAGTAATGCAAAAATGACATTCCATTGAGTTATTCAGAAAGCATAATCTTTTCCATTGATATTTCTAAATATTTCTTAACAATGGATGAAATTTTTAATGTAAGGGCATGGCCCTCATACAGCTAAATCTAAATTGGATATTTCACAACAGTTGAATGTAGGAATGAAAGGCCATACTCTCGAACCAGTTGTCTTATTGTAATTCCCAAAACAATGAAGTTACAGGACAATTTATCTCATTAAAATTTCTAAATAACAATTTAATCAGGGGTTAATAAAAGCATGAATGTCCCAAAGCATTTAAGAGGTCAATGGCCCTCATACTGCCACAAACTTTTCCTCAATGTGTCATTATTCAAGACATTAATTTATAAATTTTTAAATCAATATAAATCAACATATAATGTTCTACAGTGTGATAATAATGAAAAGTGCTTCATTAACATCTAGTTATATGAATATAATAATGTTGAAATATTGATTAATTGAAATATTGATTACCTTTTTGATACTCCTGAATAATGGCAAAAATTTTTTTAGGGGTTAAATTTGACATGAGTGCATGAGTGTCCTAAAGCATTTAAGAGGTAAATGGCCCTCATTCAGTCTCATGCTTGTGCCCAATTTCTCATTGTACCTATAATTCAGAAAGCAGTGAGTTTATAATACTCGAATAGGTCAATGGCCCTCGTACAGCCACAATTTTTTGCTCAATGTCTCATTATTCATATTAATAAATCAATAAAAAATAAATATATCATGGTCTTCAGTGTAATTATGAAAGTGCTTTGTAAAGATTAAGGTATCTTGTATGATGTGAATATAATAGGTCAAAATATTGATTAATTAATTCTTTATATTCCTGAATAGTAGCAAATTTGTAATCAGGGTTTAAATTTAATATGACAGCATGAATAGAACAAAGCATTGAAGATGTCAATCACTCTCATACATGTACAGCCACATACTTTGGTCAATGTCTTATTATTGAATTAACTAGTAAATCAATAAAAAATCAACATGTAATGTTTTACTGTACTTATGTGATGAAGAGTGCATTTAATTATCTGGTAATTTGAGGAAAGGAAATTAATTAGAGGTATTATGCGGCTAGCATCGTTTGTAACATTCCTTGAAAAGCAGAATAAAGAGTTGCATTATGCCTGAAGAAAATCATCAGGTCAATGACTGTGAAGACAGTAACCTACCCTCATCTAAATCTATAATAAGCACCCCCCCCCCTCCACCAAAATAAATAAAATAATTGTTTGGTTGCGCAAGAATGAATGTTTTTCAATAGCATCGGTTGGTCGAACAGATTTTTTTGTCAACTATTTTTGTTTCTTACTATATTTTTAAATGAAATATTAGACCTAAATCGTAAACCTCTAACTCAATGGGACCTTTGAATCACCTTGCGACCCCCCCCCCCCCCCCAATTACATCATTTTTCAAGAATAGATGGCTTTTGCTTGAGGGCACATTTTGATACTTTCAGGAAAATACAAATGTGCTTTTCAGAATAGACTTTAAAACACAAATTTAATTCATGTGACTTGTTAGATGTGCTCAACTGCAGACAGATGCAAATGCTCCATTGAGCAAGATTTGGAGGTAACATATAAAATATTGATTATGAATACGTGCATAATTAATGTTACATGTTACATTCGGTGTGCTACTATGTATAAAAGCAATTAAGTGCTCACATTGCAGAATGAAATATTGATCATGAAAGCCATATGTAGGCATGCCCATAGCAACCAGTGCCCATGCAAGGATAAAATATTGATTAAAAGATGAAGAAAAATAAAGACTGCGCCAAAATAACATGTTGATGGAAAGTGGAAAGACTTTCAAAATGCAAAGGTTAAATTCCCACACAGCTGCAATTAATGACACATCGATGGTCATCAGCTGATCTATAATTCTTCAATGTAAGATTTAAAAAAAACGTAGTTTAAAATGTTAATTATACAGTGCTGCAAGCAATAATGTGATGGCTTTGCAAAATTAATTATTGATCATAAGAGCCAAATGTACACACGCCCATAGCAAAAAAATGCTGAGGATGAAAGGATAAAATATTGATCAAAGGAAGAAGAAAAAATGAATAACAAGAATTATATTTATAAGATGAAAATTGGAAAGAATTCCAGTTAGCAAAGGTTAAAACCTACTACGCCAATGCAATTAATAATGCACCATGGTCATCAACTCATTTAGAAAGAAGCAAGGTAATGTAAGATATAAAACATGAAGTTTCAAATTTTTATTATCACGTGCTGCAAGAAATAATGTGATAGCATTTCAGAATCAAATATTGATCATAAAAGCCAATGTATGCCCAAAGTGCTGATGCAAGTATGAAATACTGATTAATAACAAAATTTAGATTATAATTGCCAAGTGATCAATAATGCGCAATACTCATTCGCTGATTTAGTAAGTGTTTGATGTATTAAAGATAAATACATTGTAGTTCAGTTTAAAAATTTGATTATATAATGCTGCAGGTAATTATGTGAGGACAATTCATAATCTAATATTGATCATAAAAGCCAATACATGCTCGTAGCAATTAGTGCCGTTGCAAGGATGAAATATTGATTAATAACAAAAATAAGATTATGATGGCCAATTTAAATAATGCCCAAAGGCATTTGCTGATTTTATAGCAAGTGTCTAATGTAAGATCTATAAAATAGTTCAGTTTAAAATTTTGATTATAGAATGCTGCAATGACTTTGCAAAATTTAATTGATCACCAAAAAAAGTTAAATTGATCATGAAAGCCAATGTACACAAAGCCCATAGCAACTAGTGCTGATGCAAAGATGAAATATTGATTGAAAGAACATGAAAAGCAAATATCAAATACATGTATGATAGAAATTGGAAAGGTTGGAGACAGTACCAATGCAATTAACCAGCACAATGAACAGTTTTGTATTGCAAGTGGATGGTTATAAAATAAATAATGGTAAATATTGCCAAATGGTTGAATATTGAATATGGTTTTAGAAGAGTTGTATCTCTAGGGGGGTGCTGCTCAAAAGTTTCAATTGATCGCAAGTTGCAGTTGATCGGAACGTGCCAATCAAAATCATTGTTTCATGCGCGCACCATGCGCCAATGAAAATGCGCGTTACATTTTGCAAAGTTATAGTTGATTTGCAGTTGATTTTGAACAACACCCTCTAGGTAACATTCATTTTCACATAGGTGGATGTATTTACGTCTTATGAACATGATGATATTCTAGTTTTCTAGTACAATGTCAGACATTTTCATATATTGCATGTTGTCAATTTCATGTCTTGGAAGCTTATTATACACAAGTCTCTGGGCATTCTAATGAGTGAAAAATTAGATGAATTCATGGTCACAAAATTTGCGAAAATTTCAGCTTATGCAGTATTTTAAACGGAAAGTCAAATTGTGACATATGGTTACACACGCGTAATTATGGGCAAATCACTTTTGCGTATGAAAAATAGACCCCTAGGCAACCCATAGCAGTTCAGCTATTATATTGAATAGATGTGAACGAGTGATTATTTAATTATGGATATTAGTTAATGAATATATGACCTTTCTTTATCAAAAGGGGGACCCAACAATTTTCGATTTCTGGAACTACTTGACACCTCTAAAGATAGATTCAATTTACCTCATTAGGGGTATGGAATTTATTGATGCACGACATGTTGCTATGTGAGGGGTAATTGCTCAAAAATGAGCTGGTCAAGAGGTAGTTTTGAATGCAGAATGAGAAATTCCACAAAATTTCCTTTCCATTGCTACCAAGCACTTGTCGACCTAATCTACAGCCAATTTTATATGAATTTTTTTTAAAGGCCAAATAACACACGGGTCTATGGAGAAATAATTACGCGTGTGTACCCATATGCAAGGTATGCGTGATGAGGGTTGCAATGAGAATTATGCAAAGAAAGCATCAAACAAAATCTGTGCCATTATTAGGGTGGTGTTTTTTTTTTGGGGGGGGGTGGGTGAGTGCATATATGTAGTGGTGCTATACTGGAGTATGCTATTGTAAATAGTGCTTTAGTTTAAGCTAATAGGTGGGTTTACTAACATATTCAAATTTATGCAAGTTTCTTGCAAATGAACGTAGTTACGTGGTATTCCGCTTGATAACAATATGAATACTTAGAATCCAGTTGGCATATATTACTTGTTGCTATGTCGGGCAAGCCTCAGGCAAGCTTTAGCGTTGTCAAGAGCAACCTTTGTGTCAGAGGTATGCATAAAATTTGCATCTATTAGTAAACCCGCCTATTTGGATGAGCAAAATAGAGCGATGCCGGGATAGTCTACTTAACTTCTCTTGATGTTTTTCAGCCTGGGGAGGAACACAAACCAAAATCAAACAGACATCAAAACAAATAAGTTATAAAATACTTTTACAGCCGAAACTGCAAGGGGGGGAACAAATCATCAAAATCACTGTAATAAACCAAAATTAACAACTTCAATGTGCAAAACTGAACATGCTACATACATGTACAGTCAAACCTGTGGATAGTGGCCACTGTCTATAGCGACCACCTGTCTATAGTGGCCACTTAACTTGATTCCTTCCAGGTGAAAATGCATGTTATAGAACCTGTCTATAGAGGCCACCTGTCTACAGTGGCCACTTAATTTGATTCCCTCCAGGTGAAAATGCATGTTATAGAACCTGTCTATAGAGGCCACCTGTCTACAGTGGCCACTTTTTCTGTTTCCCTTGGGGTGGCCATTATAGACAGGTTTGACTGTATGTCATAAATCAATGTCAAATAAAACTAAACAATAACACACTAATAACATACAAAAGCAGGCATGCAAATTAAAAAAAATATAACATGCTTCTGCAATTCATTAATATCTTTCTGGAAATAGTTATCTTTTTTTAAAACACAATGCAAATCTGTCGGTAACAAGAGATGAGCAAATTCCCAAACAATACGTGCTTCTATGGTTGTTCATATCTGAGAGGATCATCCGGGTATTTTTCTAGTACAGGGGGTGTTTCATCAAGATTTGTTGCAGCGACAAGGAGTCATTTTCCGACAGTTCCCATAGCAAATGTCAGCGAAAGTGCTTTATGTCAGCACTGACTAATTGTCTCTGCGCCAAATCTTGATGAAACACCCCCCAGAAGTGATCTCATGCAGTGTAAACAATGCGCGCACCCAGAGTACTAGAAAAATACCCGGATGATCCTCTCGCATATAAACAACCGTAAAGGCACAAATTATGAGGGTTTTGCTATAATGAAGGAATATAATTGGAGCATTAAAAAAAAAGTGAGCATAAGCATAATCACTGATAACAGACATAAGGGGAATATTGCAGAAATCATCAATAAATAATGTCCCCAAAGAAATTAAAAATGTTTCAATACCTGACGTCATTCTTGTAATATTTGATATCCTCGCCAACCCGTCTCCAGCCGATTCCTTTGGTTTGAGCGTTGTGTTCTGAATACATCAGCGGCCTCATGCCACAGTTGTACAAACTACCAGACTGCACGATAAAGGTGTGGAGATATGATAAAAAGAAAACTCAAAATAATTACTTCATATTTTGTCTAAACCTCCTTGGTTGTGAGTATTTGTGTTCTGAACATATAAACTACCAGATTGTATGAAAAAAATATTGATGAATAATAATGCAAATCGCCTTGAGCACTCATCGGAAGAGTAGTTACGTGCGCTTCATAAATTGCATTTATTATTATTACCATAATTATTATCATTATTAATGTTATGGAATAGCAGAAACAAGTTATATACAATGTACCCATGTTCCTTTCCTCTTTTCTTCTCAACCCATCCCTCTCACTTTCTGACTAGTTGATATATTTTCTTCAAAGTTATTCTCACTGCTCTTTTTGTCTTTATCAATATATTTGAAATCCATTTACTGTGTTTGAAGTTTGATATTTGTTATCACCCACAAGACTTTGTAGGCTGGCCATTTTCACAGAGAGAGAGATCATGGGAACCATATGAGCAACTTAGATATATTTAGCGAGCATTGCGAGAAAGTAGCAATCGATTCCAAATTGCAGTTGATAAGCACACACCAATAAAAAACATTATTCAGTGTCCATCTTGTGAAAAATGAAGATAATGCATGAATGAAAAGGTGTGTTTCAATATGCATCTCATTTGCAGTTGATTTGCAGTCAATGGGTGACTTCAAGTACGGTGTTCGGTGTTGGTGTTGGTGTTGAGAGAGCAAAACGGTCCGTAAACCGAGCTCCAACACTGTTGGTCAGTTTACAGAAGTGATACAGAAACGACCGGAAATACGTCGGAATCTTGAGAGGTCTACCCCAAATACCGACAGACTTCAAGTTTGGTGTTGAGGCTAGTAATGGTTTTGCTGCAACACTAACACCAGCGCTCAACACCATACTTGAAGTCACCCAATATCAACTTTTGAGCGACACGCCCTTAGTTTAATAGAAATCTTTATAATTGAATGACATATTTATTTTTGTCTTGAAGATCACTCACCTTCATAAAGTTTGTGATAGTGAAGCGATAGCGGACGTTACGTCTAGTATTCTGAATCCGGAAGTAGAACCACTGTGTGTGTTTATGGGTGTAGAGGTCATACCTCAACTCCAGCTCATATTCAAACTCAGAACTGTAAAAATGAATTCATAAATAAATGCAAAAATATCAGATAAAATAATAAATTACAATCTTGGGTGACTACATACAAGCATGTAGTAAGGTGTTCTAGAATATTTTAAACTCATAACTTGTCTTGTTGGAGTTTTCTTTCTGGATTAAATTTGAAGCTACTAATGCGTGCTCACAGATGTTCATCTTATAAAGGCCTTCATGTTCCTGCCAAATCACTAGAGCTGATAACCTTGTATCCATTGAAATTCCATATTTTCCAACAAAATCCCATTTTCAGAAAAAAAAATATAGTATTGTCAGGTTCTAGGCACTTTTTAACAATGTACATGTATCTCATGGACTCAGAAATATCCTATCTTGTACCAGAAGTGTCAGATAAAGTCCTAGCAGAATCTATTCAACAACTCTGAATTGCTGAAAATTACCGGTACTTGTCAAAAAAGTTATGCTCCTGTAAAGAAAGAGGGAGCTGCTGTTCCCTTTTTTTTTTTTTTTACTTACACTTGGATAGCTTTCATCAAGTTCCCGCTCTCGAAACGAGATTCAAAGATGAGGGTTGTGTCCTCTGATGATTTTAGTTTGACCGCTCTTGGTATGGGACCATTCCTGTTACCCCCTACTCGGGATCGGAGGAACTGAGAGGGGTGAAAAGGAAGATAGATTCAATTAAGATAGAGATGGTGTCTTGCCATTAACTCAGACTAACTGCACTCGGATTGGGACAATTCATATCGCCCCTACTTGGGATCGCAGGAACTGGAGATGAGGGGTAAAGATAAAAGGAGACTCAATTATTTAGTGTCGTGTCATCCGAAGAGTGTAGTTTGATTCTTGGTATGGAAACTGTTCCTACTACAGAGAGGGATAAAGTGTCTTCCAATTACTTTAGACTGACCACTCTCGGAATGGGACGATGACATATTACCCCACACAAAACAATAAGAGAAACTAAAAGAGGTAAAGGCAGATCTATTCAAAGATAAGGGTGGTGTCTCATGATGAGTGTAGTTTGACTGCTCATGGAATGGACAAAAAATACATCACAAGGAAAATAAAGTAGGATACTCACATATTCTTCATGAGTGAGCGGGTGGTTGTACACCACTCTGCCTTCGCCCTCAGGGAGGGGCATTGGGGTCTTCTCAAAACCACCTGAAAAAAGGAAAAATATGAAATTCAAAATAAAACAAATGTGATGTATTGCTTTAAACAAAGACTTAAGCTCTGGTAACATGACTGGATTTGGAAAACGGTTGCAAGAATTGTCATAAAGTGGATTATTATGTATTTAACAGCTTACTCAAACAAAAACAATAAGCAAAAATAATCTTATGTCATCAAAGATGCTCATTTTATTTAACCTTGCTTCGATAACTATAAGAAAAATTCCCAAGGAATTTTGTAAATGCTGTATACCAGCAAAATGTTACCTTTTGTCCCCCCCCCATCACATTTGACAAAAATTCCCCATGGGCTTAATAGGAAGGTTAACACATTCAGGACGGGTATTATCTTATTCAATCACGAATCCTTCCTTTATTGGCAACAATAAAGATTTTCAAAGTGATTCTCCATTGTCGAAAAGAGTATCAAATGTTCAAATTGCCACTTTGCATGAGAAAATTGTGATTTTCAATTGTCGATAATTTACATGTAAGAATCTTAGGGATTATGTTCATTTATTTTTTTTTCATTAAACAACAAATGGATACATGGATACACAGTGACAATGCTCATATTTTGTACTGATTTTTTTTCTCCTTCTGCTTTTATTTGTCAGATATTGATAGAGCAATAAATCAAAAACACAAAATGTTTTCAATCATACTGAAATGATGAGTGATTGAATTGCTTGTATTAAAGATAATCTAGAAGGGTTCGTCATCGGGATAGTCATTAAACTTACTGGGCTGATAGAACGGTTCATTCTCTGATGGGACATCATCGATATGCTGAACAGTCTCCCGCAACACTTCAATGTCAGCTGGCCTGTGGTACAATATAACAAAAGAGAGATTTAATTGAATGTAAGCACTGTCAATCAGTGTTTATTCATGTTGGGATAAGGCAAGAATTATTAAATTATTTATCTACCCAACACAAAAATCATTCAATTGATATTTACGCAGTACCTGCTGCTATTACACAAATCGAGCCCGCCACTTCCATCGGCT
>BQKZ01008000.1:9536-23622 GCA_036244855.1 Temnopleurus reevesii | reverse complement strand
GACTCTTTCCCGTCTATTCCTACTTCCCAGAGTGTTGCTCGAATGATCTAAGTATCTATCATCTGTCATCATTGAGAATAGCGAGGTTCTTAATGATATTATTCTGGGTTGTCTCGTAACGAGAGATGCTTTCTCTTAATGTCAAACTGTTAAAGGAGAAGTGTAATTCTGAAAGGATCTGCTCAGGGAATATTGATTGCTGATGGAGGAATATTCATGTAGATTTTCTAACTCTTTGTCTGCTGTTGGATGATTAATGAAAACAATCAATCGTTGAGGTTTCAGTGGTAGTTTTGTTTTTTATATATAAATCACAGAATCTGATCAATTTGTTATTAATTTTAATTGATTATTTCAGTTCCTCAGAATTGAGCTTTTGCATAACATTTGGATTAATGTGGTCATGTTGGTTAATGCGGATCAGAATGATCAGAAGTGTCTACATAATCAAAACTTTTTGAATTCTTAGAAGTATTTCATGTGTTTCTTAAACAGTTACAAGTTTCTAGAATATCATGGATTATAGCAAGTGTGGAAACAGAGGTACACATGAGCCATGCAGGAATCAGTTTGCATTATCACGAACACATGATGATACTTCAAACATCTTATGATTTTCTTTACAACAAGTGCTGTGTGAGCCTTTGACTTACTGAGATACTTTTGTATATGTCAATCTTTACCTGACTATTGCAGGGGTGTGGGAGTTCAGATTTTAATCTGAATTCTGATTTTTGGACATGGTTACAAACCTTTTTTCAGGTGTTTTCAATACAAATTCAACGAAAAGAGTGATATTTTTGAGCAATCACAGATGCTCTCACATCTCTGCTATTGTTCTCACTCCTCCCTAGGTTGAAAATAATTGAATTGTATAAAGGAACCCATATTATAGAGAACTATCCATTTGTAATTCTTGACATGTATAAATGCCAAACAAGTCACCTCAAAGAAAGACGTTTTGTCAGAGCAATGGTTATGTTATTGATAGTGCAAGTTTTTATGAAAACATTATTTTTCCAGTTAACAAATATTTTTAAAGATAAATTGCACAATTTGTCTGATTCGACTCACATGACACCAACATTGAATGGCTGCCATATGTTTGTTGATCTGACTTATTATTTGAGTATTTACGAACCCTTTTTCTCCTTTTTTCTTCCCTCTGTTCATTTCAGGCAAGAATGGTCTAAATTTTCTGATCCATGGTGCCCAAGCCCAGGTCTCTCACTGCCAAGCCGGAGTGGTCCAGGCCTTGACCAGACTAGCAGTCAGTCTAGGAACCGCGGCCCAGTGGTGCCAACTCAAGAGCCAGGACTTCCTTACGAACTGGACGGTCGGTCCATTCCTGCTGATTTCTTATGGTGATCTTAGGGTGAGTAATCAAACAGTAAGACCAGGTTTAGTATTCTAAACCAGTGGTCAGTGTTGACACTTCTTTCCAGTGGCACTAGCTCAAGAGCCAAGGCTTTCTTTTTTGCTAACTGGACTGTTCGTCTGTTCCTCCTGATATCCTATGGTCCTCGGGTGATTTAGGGGTGAGTAATCTCAAAATAATGCCCTTTTTTCACTGCCAGGCTGGAGAGGTCCAGGCCTTGACCAGACTAGCGGTCAGTCTAGGAACCGCTGCCCAGTGGTGCCAGCTCAAGAGCCAAGACTTCCTTACGAACTGGACGGTCGGTCCATTCCTGCTGATATCCTATGGTGATCTTAGGGTGAGTAATCGTACAGTTAGATCAGTTCTGTGTTTCATAAAGCTGTTTGTACCTCTACGCTTGACTTGCAAATGACTAGTGACCCTTTCCTTTCACTCAATGATAACTCCTGGCACTGAAGCACACTCGAGAAAGGGTCTTAGAGTCGTGCGTAGATCTCGCTAGCAGTTTTATGAAACACAACCCAGGTATCTTTTTCCAGACCATTAGTAAGTTTAAAGCGTTACCCAATGGTGCTAGCTGAAGAGCCATGACTTTCTTACTGACTGGACTGTCGGTCTGTTCCTGCTGATATCCTATGGTGATTGAATGGTGATTGAAGGGTGAGTAATCTTATGTGAAGACGGTAGACCAGGTCTAGTGTTCAAGACCAGCGGTCAGTCTAGGTATGGTTCCAGTTGGAGAGCCAGGACTTCCTTGCAAATTGGACCGCTGATCCGTTCCTGCTGACAATCTATGGTGATCTAGGGTGAGTAATCTTACAGTAAGACCAGGTCTAGTGTTACAGGCCAGTCGTCAGTTTATACTTCTGCCCAGTGATGCAAGCTCAAGAGCCAGGACTTCCTTACTAGGTGGACTGTTGGTCTGTTCATGCTGATATCCTATGATGATCTAAGCTCTAGTGTTCAAGGCTAGTATTAAGTCTAGGCACAGCTCCAGCTGGAGAGCCATGACTTCCTTTCTGACTAGATCGATGGCCAGTTCCTGCTTATATTTTATTGTGATCTAAGGGTGAGTAATCTTTCATAAAGACCAGCCATAGTATTCCAGATCAGCAATCTTTTGTAAAGTACAGTATTCCTTTTGCAAAAGTCCGAAATCTGATTCCCTGCAACCTTTGAAACATTGGCCCATAATTTTGTACACAGGCTAGCTAGATAGTATGAGGAGCATCACATGCAATTTTTTTTTCTCAGAATTTTTAAAAAGTTGTTTTGATTGAAAAATCACTTGCATTTGCAAATTGATAAAAATGAAGCTCTTTCTATTATCTTTTCAGGTTGTAAATGATCATGCCATGGCCACACTGAAGCTTCTACCAGCGCTACGTTCAGCCCTTTCCACGACCCAGGGTCCCGTCAGCCCCAGGCGCCAACAACCCCAAATAGCGGTCGCTAACTTCAACTCACATATGGAATCACTACACCACAGACTCAATGCTGAACTTAGCAGATTGCAGGTAAGTTGCTAATTAATAGATCAAATCTGCTTTATTTAATGGTGTGATACGCCAAAGCCCTCTAAGCCTCAGGCGCCAGCAACCACAGATAGTATATTTGTAGCTTCAACTCAACTTGGAATCTCTGCTCCACAGAATCAATGCTGAACTTATTAGGTTACAGGTAAATAGACAATTTAAAGTACTCTAAGGATTTATACCCACATTGCTCCATTAGCCCCCCAGTAGGAGCAACCCCAGACAGCAGTTGCTAACTTCAACTCACAAAACATCAAACTTATAAGATTACAGGTATATGAGTTAAATCACAGATCAAATCATCTTAATTTTAGTCAGAGTACCAGGAGGGTGTTTCATGAAGCTTATCGCCAACAACAAGCAGTCATTTCTGACAGTTACCATAGTAACGGTCTGTATAGTGCTTTTCATCTAATCAAAATCAAGGATTTTATTGAATTAGTGAGTGCTGACTTATTATCACTGGCGACAAGCTTTGTGAAAGACCCTCCAGATATGTCAACCTACCAGAATGTGCATGAGAATAGAAATAAATATATGAATCGTGAAACAGCTGATATGGTCATTGTTATCATGCTTTGTCTCATGAGAAAGTATTATCTCAGCTCTTTAGTGATTCACATCTTAATTTCTATCCTCATGCATATTCTGGAAGGTTACAACCTCCGGGTTACTTTCACAAATTTTTATCCTTTGTTTTTACAGATTATGTAAAAATGAAATGAGTTCCATGAAGAGAAAAAAAGTTTTTGTTTTTGTATGGCATTGAGGAGACTGCCATGGAAACATTTTACCAGATTAAAGAGATTTTAAAAAAACTTTTCCCTTTTCTTTTATGAATTGAATATTTTTCGTTAAAAGTATCACTGCAGACCACTCATCTTCTTTGGAACATTTCATTTCGCAGCGTTTGTCTAGCTCCTGTAGCCGCCAATTCTGCAGGGATTGTATGAAAATTAGCAACGAGTTCTGGCCAAAAGCAACATTATTAATATCATCTCCACATTAATCTAGAGTGGCAGATGAATGATAGAAAAAAAAATGACATTTTATTCAACATATTCCTGCTTTACCACTCTTAGTCTCATCTTGTTTGGAATATTCCATTTTCCAGGGTTTGTCTAGCCACTGTAGTCGCCAATTCTGCAGGGATTGTCTGAAGATTAGCGACGAGTTCTGGCCAAAAGCTATGCCGATGGGCAAGGTCTGGAGGAAAAAGACTACTGATGGTAAGATATTAGGTAGATTAACAGCATTTGTATGGTAAGTTAAAGAGTAGAAAATTACTTGAAACATTTTTCTGTTAATATCTCAGAAACGAGGACAAATGCTTGGAAGGTTTTTTCTTTGTAGTGCCCCTTGAAGTTAAAAATTACAGGAAGAAGACAGATACATGTTATAAGAAATTGATATTGCAATGAGGGTTGTATTTCATAAAGCTGTGTGGAGACCTATGCATGACTGTACGATCTACTGGTGATCCTTTCTCGCACTTAAATTCCTGGCACTGAAACGCACACAAGAAAGGATCTCCTGTCGTTCGGACAGTCGTGCGTAGATCTACGCACAGCTTTATGAAACATAATCCTAATGTATGGATATTTGAAGAAGAAGGGAGGAATAGCAAATCAACTGCAAATCAGTTACAAATTGTAACCTGCATAGTATGCACTTTGAACAAGACGCACATGAAACAATGATTTTGATTGGCGCGTTCTGATCAACTGCAACTTGCGATCAATTGCAAATTTTGAACAACACCCCTATGAGTATAGAGATCCTCCTATTTGCATATCAGATTGTTACCTACAGATGGCTGCTAAGTTAATTTACCACGGTATATTTTTGAAACTACATGCAATGAAGAGTAAGATCAATACAATTATATGAGATTACAAAATTCAAGATGTGATATATGGCATTAAGATTATATCACATCTTGAATTTTGTAATCTCATATAATTGTATTGATCTTACTCTTCATTGCATGTAGTTTCAAAAATATATGCAATGAAGAGTAAGATCAATACAATTATGTGATATATGGCATTAAGATTATATTCGGATCATTTGTAAATATTGTGATTTGATATTTGATTTCTAATAAAAACACAAATACAAAAAAAAGATTATAATTTTGTTCATAAATAATGTTGCTGTGAATTATTCATAGATATGGCGAATCTACAAAATATTGCCTCTCAACAGTGATATTATAGTTCAGATTTCATTATTTGGCTATCAATGTTTCAAAATTTTCCTCGTACACCTGAATTGCCAAGAGATCACAACCCCTACATGTATGCTGGAGCATTGTGAATTTCTCATAGAATTAATAGCATCAGGAGTAATCGAAATATGAACAGCAACAGATATCATCTAAATGTCCATTGCACTGAAGAAGATGCAAGAATTATTTCCTTCCTTCTTCTGTAATAATGCCAAATTTAAGCTGTTACTAGTTTTATTTCGATTTGATTCCATTCTTTACCTGCCAATGTCTCATTTATTCAAATTATATTCTCAACCTTTTCTTTCCACCACAGAGTTACCAAGCGTTCACAACCCCTATGCATCAATGATTGTAGACACGCTTCTAGTACCAATAGCAGAGGGAGTTACAAAGTTAAAAACAACAGCTCAGATCACCATCATGTCAATAGCAGTGAAGACAATGCTGGAAAGCTGGATGCTCTACATACTCAAAGAAAAGCCAAAGTTCAGGTAAATATGACCAGTGATTACTCTGGAAAGAGTTCAGAAGGGTTCATATTTGTATGAATCAAGCTTTGAAATTAGATGTTTTATAGTCCCTATCACCTCTTAAGCAGAATTCATCTTGGCCGTCTACAAATGCAGCATTTTTACGCCAGGTTTGGCATGTCAGATGTGAGTTGCTTGCACAGTTCAAAGAATTAATTCCTTTTATGTACCCATTTACGTCACCTGGGTTAAGTGAAGCTCAAACAGAATGAGGTGAGAGGTGTAGACGGTTGAGAGGGTATGAAGGATAGAGGATTTAATGTTTTAAAATATCATTGTATACATTTTACTGTGTAGAAATTTGGGCAAATTCATGATCTTGACAGGAGCGAAAGTAATCAAAGTATCCTTTCATTTTTCTTAAGTGTGCATTGAGCACACCAGCTAGGGCAAAAAGCATGAAGCTAAATGTACTGCACCCTTTTACGCTTTTATTTCATACTGTTATTCATATAATCATATATTTTTTGTAATCATTACAATCGTGAAGTGTAATTATTTCCTTTTGATATTTCTCCCTCCAGTGTACATGGAGCACACCAGCTAGAGCAAGACTTCAACTTTGTTCGGCAGTGGTTGTCATCCGACTCCAGCAAGCTGGACCCAGAGAGCAAGCAGAGTGTTCTCTCTCTCGATGCGATTCGCAACTTTGAGGGCGCTATTCTCCTCCTGAAGCAGCAACCGCTTCGACGCTCTGCCGTGGCCAGTGCTTCGTCGAAAGAAGAAATCAGTAAGTGAAACATTCTCCTGCCCACAATTGTTTTTTTTTTAAAATCAGAATACAACCGTACATTTATCTATTCACCTGTCTTGGTGGAACAAACCTTATTTTCCCTCTACTATCAATTCAAGCTATTGTTAGCTTACTGTAGTTGGCCCCTGTATTTAAGACGTTTTGTTTACTATTTAAAAAAATTACACCTGCCTTGTATGTTAGAGTTATAATTTTGTCAATTGGTATTTCTTTTTGAATGAATGCAGAATCCGCTGCTATAAAACAAAAACAAAAATGTTAATGATCATGGGTAGTCTCTTGTCAAGGCTCTGAACACCTTAGGTCTACAGTACTTCTCTTTGACATTTTACTATCTCTTTGATTGAACTCACAATAGCTTTGAATCAAGGTTTGTGATTCCACAATAGTCTGTGTCAGGGCCTATTCAAATCTACCATGAATTATAAATTCATGAGATCCACTATCCTTCTGAATATGCAATGACCTTTTGAATAGTTAGAGTACCCAAACGAGGCAACCAATGAAAATCTAGGAGATACAGTTTGGTTCATATTTTGGGTTTCATGTATCATAGAAATCTCATGTTTTTTTCTAAGAAATGTGTATTTTGTGACAAATGAAACCAGTAATCCCCTCAGTAATTTAAAAAACTTTTAAAATGATTTATTAAACTTCTCTCTTTTTTTAACATCAATAAAGCTTCAGCCTGCAAATCCACCTCTTATTGATACAAATATTTGACGTGTCTTGATCATGCTGATTTAGTGCTACACAAATACACAATACATTAAAAGACATGCAAAATACACACACAAGACACACAGGGATACTTGTTTGTTGCCCACGTATTCAATATCTCATTCCTTTTAATACACATCCCTCACTGGGTACTATTCTTGAAGATTGAAGTTTCTGTTGAAATGAGTGCAATAGCTCGGCCATTTACCCCACATTAGACCTAATTTAAAAAAAAAAAAATCTTATATCGATTCCTATCACCACAGACTCAGAGTATAGCACCAGCACGGCCCAGAGCACCGGATCACGTCATGGTAGTTTCGGGAGCATGTCAGACTCGCCCCTCACCGTGCAGAACCTAGCACCCCCATCCCACCCCAACACCCTACCCCTGGGTGGCGACAGCAACGACCCCCCTCTGGCTGGCTCGGACCGGGGCTACGTCACCGATTCTGTGGACGGTATCGACGAAGACACCTACAACATCCCCCATCGCAAGGAGTGGTTGAGTCTACGTGTGCACACTGGGAACAAGTGGAAGAGTCCATTCAGCTGCTTGAACTCGCCTGCGGGGATGGAAAGCTGAAGGGGGCTGGAGGAACAGATGCTTATACTTTATCCATTCATCATCACCTGAATCGCCTTGTGTATATATGAACATGATCGGCCCTGCTGTTTATTATTTGAGTGAAGGAATCTCCGCTTTCCTTTCATTGTGTCCCCAATGAAATATTTGTAAACCCCTTGCACTCTGGCTTTCCATGTTGCTTATCCAAGAAAAATGTGAAGTCTTCATTTAAAAAGAGATCATTTTATTATCAAGTACTATTTTGATATGTTTATCCTATGCAGAAATATATCCAAGCATATATAAATGCCATCGAGAGCCATCCAGAAGATAAAATATTATTCTATTATAAAGTATAAATCTCATTGTCCATACCTCAAAGCATTATCATTTTTATGGAATCTCTTTGAAAAACAGAAAGTGATATTAATATAGTGGCAATGAAATTTCCCTCCAGTTGAAATAGTTTCTAATAATATTTTATTTTGGTAAATATAATATATGTCTACATGTATATTTACTTAGTGTTGGAGAAATGGAAGAGTTAAATGCAAGGAATTTTGTGAGCAGGCCTCACATGGCATTGAACTTAAATTGTACCATTCCAAATATCTATTATTATTCTAAAAAAGATAATTCTTTCTCTATATGTTCATTAATTTTAAGAAGATTATTGCCTTGTGAATTATAACTGTTATACAATGATGTATTACAGTGTTTCATTGTTGTATTTTTAAAGGCTGAATTGTTATGTCCTAAACTAGGATCATCTAAAACGGTACCTTAACTATTTCTGTTATGCTTTCTTTTGTGTGATCAGCAGTGATGTTTCAAAAGTTTCTCTCCATTCTATATTGTCCATTTCCATTCTATAATGTTCAGGTTCCAAGATATCTGCTTCTGCAATAATGGCTCCAATGGATAATGAACACAGTAAGCCAAACTTCAATCCTAATACAGTAGGATATGCAGATAGTCGTAGCCACTATAACTTAGGCTGACGTTGGGGAAGCTCCCTAGGAAGCTAAAGGAAATGCACTATGTGCGGTTGATATCTTTTGACTGGCTTAATTATATTTTTAGGGCGCTTTGGGCCATATTGGAAAAGCGCCATATAAGAAATAATATTATTATTTATTAATATTGTTATCAAACCTAACCCAAACCGTAATCCTAATCCTCATATTAGTCTGAACCTATCACAACCCTAAAACTACGTATAGCGAATGATTTGGACTGGAGCAATTGTCGCCGAAGCAAACAATGTGTCACGTAATGGGCACGTACACTGCAAGTCGGAATTCTCTAGTTAACTGTCATCACTATAAAGCTGAGAAAATTGGATCACTGGTCCACATCAGTTGTTAGCATATATAGTGATAACAGGTTACAAACAAGTCTGACATGAACTGTTACCTAATGCCATTTTTACCTGGCAAAATGCCGCCCCCTTTCCTCCCCCCCCCCAAAAAAAAATTGCTTGTACCTTAATCTGCTTTCATTGAATTGATAATCATTGCCTACAAAGAAATTACTAGGAAATGACATGGAAGTGAACAAATGAGCAACCCTCATTGAAATTTTCATAACGGGTTTGGAAGGAAGACAAACTCCTTGAAAAATGTTTCTTATACATGTAGTCATTTGCAGTACAATTTTTCTTGTCTACTGGTCTCGTTCTCACCAAATTCAAATTAAGAACTGCTGTTATACGATTCTACAGTTATCATTATAAACAATTCATGTTAGCTAGGGCACCCACTTTTGTTTACCAAAATTTTGCATGTGTGTTCATTTGCCAGGTTTTAAGCCCCGGTCACATAGGACCCTGGAAGCAACACGATTTACCCCGACTCTTTGTTAATTCACAGTTAACTGCCTCAGAACAACGAGTCGGGGTGAATCATGTTGCTTCCGGGGTCCTATGTGACCGGGGCATAAGATATATTAACTTCTATTGCACCAAGCTGTGTTTCTTTGAAGTACACCAAATACCTCCGATGATGTTAAGAGAAGAAAAATAAGCAATTATCACAAATGATTGATGTGGCACGTGCATTAGCTTCACAATGTGCAAGTTACTTCCCTAGTTCCAGCAGCTTGATTTTAATAGTATTGTGATATTGTTTGATATCTTCTATTAGCGGTGGCAAGAATTGGTATTCATTTTCATGTGTATAGTGTATGTACATGGATATCTGAAGAACAGGAAATCTTCACAGTTATTACCCCAGAAAAATGTTTGCTTCATTTCACAAAATATTCATGATTCTTTGTGCCAATATATGTTTTAATAATTTATTTTCATTCTTAGATATTAAGTGTAGCATGAGTTCGTACAGAATTTTGAGATGTGTATATTTTTACAATTAATGCACATTATTGCTTTATGAATTGTATAGCTTATCTTGGTACTATTTTACTCAGAATTGCTGCAATTACGAAAGACAATTACCAAATAACTGTATGTTGGAATGATATTATTCAATCTAGAATAATTTTATATTCAGACCTTTCAAAGTTCTAAGCCTGTTCTATTCTGATTACATTTTTTTGCACCAAGTAATCATAAGAAATGTTGGGAGTTTTATTTTGCAATGATGCACAGCCAAGTATTTATATGAATATATGTATGCAAATTAGGTGCATTTCTACATTATTGAATCTAAGAAGGCCCTTTTAATATTTTGTCCTGTATACGTTTTTTGCCCTATTTGAAAAAAAATGATCGTATATTTTTAAGGCACTGATTATATTGTTTACATTGACTGTCATTCAATTTTGAAATGAAAATGAAAACCCCCAAACAATACTTTGCCTTTCTGTTTCCAAAAAGGATTGTCTCTTTTGTTTCCATGGTGATGTCTGGAGTTTATGACATTTTTTGTATCATTGAACCCAAAGACTTGGTGCAGTTATTTATACGGGTGATGCATAGTTTGGTTGACACATGGTGAATTGTATTTTATATATATGCATTCAAATATTTTGATCCATTCAATATGTTGAACTCTGTGGTGTACAATCCTGAAGATCTTTAAAAAATATAAATTCCTCAATTCAACTTTTAAAGAAAATTTCCATATGGAATTACATCAATGAAAAGATGTTTTCTTATGCTAATACTGTAGAAGCTTAAATTTCTGTTTTGGTTTTATTTTCGCAAATTTTGCGACCATGAATTCTTGAAAATTTTCAAACATCAGTGAGAATGCCCGCAGACTTGTGTACAATACTCTTTCAAAACGTGAAAATAACAACTTGTGATAAAACTATGAATAGATCTGTAATTCTGTAAACTCGCCAGAATTTGTGTACACTAAAATAGTGACTTTTACATTTGAAAGGAAAAGTTGCAAAACTTTAATTTCCTATAGTGTCATTGTGAAAAAGTGAAGTTGAACGTATGATTTTGACATTCTAATTAGGGAATGAATTGATTGGTGAATGACAAATAACTTGTAAAGAGGTTGATAACATTAATTCATTACATTTCTCTTCCCAAAACTTTGTTTATTCATTTATTGCCCAAACGTTTTAGGAGATTATTCTTGAAATGCTCAATCCTTTTGGTAACCGTATGTATGGAAAAAAAGTAGACCTAAAAAAATCATACCATTTTCACATTCCAGTTTATTGCATACAAGATTATAGTAAGATATGTATCTATATACGTCTGGGGGGTGTTTCATCAAGATTTGTTGCAGCGACAAGAAGTCATTTTCNGGAAATAGAAAAATGAGCCATTTTTCTGATTTAAAATTGAAATATTGATCGACTTTGGAGTCAATATTCTATTTTCAATATTTCAATTTCAAATGAAATAGTGAATTAACGGACGATACCTCCATTAAACACCTTCCGGGTCTCCCATATTGGGTGAAAATAATTCCAGATCAGAGATATATATTAATTATTTTGATGGTGTTAAGCCGCTTAAGAAAGCCTGATCTGTATATCTGTAATCATGTTTTGATGAAACCAAGAACTATTTTTTTTGTACTTATTAGCAAGCCAAAAATGTGTTTTCTCTCATTGCAGAATAAACTATGTAATTATGTAGCTTGGAGATGCAAGCACACTGGGTGACTTCAAATACGGTGTTGAACGCTGGTGTTGAACGCTGGTGTTGGTGTTGCAGCAAAACCAACACCAGCCTCAACACCAAACTTGAAGTCTGTCGGTGTTTGGGGTAGACCTCGCAAGATTCTGACGTATTTCCGGTCGTTTCTGTATCACTTCTGTAAACTGACCAACGGTGTTAGAGCTCGGTTTACGTACCGTTTTGCTCTCTCAACACAAACACCAACACCGAACACCGTACTTGAAGTCACCCACTGTATGTGTTATGTGGATAAAAAAGTTATTCATGAGAATTTTTACTGGAACTATATTCACTTTGTAATCCCTGTCTTTTTTTGTAGTAGTGTAATTCGACAGATTATTGAGACAAAGAAATGCACAAATTAACTCTTTCGCTACGGCGCGCCGCTCACATCGGCGCGATAAAATACTACAAATTGAACGGCAAGCCGCTGTCGGCGGCTTGCTGACGTCACTGTAAACATACAAGGATATATGGGGATCCCCCACTGAAGCTTGCATATAATATACTGTACGCTAATCTGCACGGCCTCTGACCTTGTTTTCAGCCAGTGAGAGCGGTTCTCCGTCTGAACACAAAGTAAAAACTTACAATATGTTTTTCCATATATATTCCATATTTTCCCCTAATTTCATGCACTGTATTCCGTACAGATAGAGGGAATTTGGAAACTGAAATTTTGTAGCGAAAGAGTTACGCACATGCAGAACAAAGAAGTCATTGACCATGTGAACACGTTAATTAACTCTGGCCATACTATATGATAGTTGATTGTGTAAAATAAAATTATCTTTGGGAAGAATCTGAAAATGTGATGTTAATTCTAGTGAAAGCAGACATCCAAGGGACATTGAATTATTATTGCGACATTTGATTTGATTTGATTTATTTATTTTCCATTTCAAAAACATACAATGTTACAAAAAATAGATGTGAACAATATCGAATTGAAACAAATTGAAACAAAATTACAAAGGAAAATCGCATACAGATATTTACGGGATAATTGTTTACAAATAAGTGAAAGTACTGATTTGATTGGAAATTTTCTTTTGTGTATTTTCTGCAATTTTTTATATAACTTATTCTGGTCAAAATATTTGACTTATATGAAGAAATTTGCGTCTTTAATTTTCCTTGTCTAATTGTATTGACAGACTACATTTGTGTAATATACAGCATGATCTCGAATCAGTACAGATATGCACAATTCATTAGATGTATGTGTAGGATTGCGCTTGATCTTCTTATCTCTTGTTCTATGTTTTTATAGTCACATGTTGGTGGCTTTTGTGTGATTAAAGCTTGATTTATGCAGGTATCTGCTACTTATGTGCAATTATGGCCGATTGTGGCTTAAATATTTTGTTGTATTTTTCAAAAGTGATTTGATCTAGTGGTCACAATGAATATAGAAAGGACAGAAAAAAAAATCTATTTTGCTTGTGATTTTTGTTGGAATGCGTGATAAATTGTTGGGAATTAAGCCCATCATGATTGTGGATTAATTGTAGACACATACATTTTCAACACGATATAAAATGTGTTACATAACATTTGCCCATTGGTTGTTGGTTATCTTATTATCATTTGCAATTGATCAAAAATGAAAGTTAAAAATTACCTACTTTGAAAGATTTATGACATAAAATTTACTCTCTTATAAAGGCAAGCAAAACTGTAAAATAGAGCATCTGTAGTAATTTGATTTTTCTTCAAACAAAATTAATATCACAATCAATTATTCTTTTTCTTAGCTTGCTCCAAGTACAAATTCTACTAAATTTCAAATTGATTTTGCAAACTCTTGTGATAGAAAAAAAAACTCAGGAGAAAATTGACTGGCTGACTTCATTGCAGGTGGTACCCAATTAAATTTCATATGGTCTGATGTACAGTATTGTTAATGAATTTTAATTTGGCTTCACATTTTTAATTTTCCAGGATATGGAAGATAATTGAAATGAAAATTAACAGAATTTTTGAGCCACCTACAAGAGCACCATCAACAGTTTGTTATTTATGTAGGAAGGAAGTTATGTCAAGTGAAACAGACAGTACATGTATTACCATTTAATATTTTAGGGGCAAAGTTGAAAATTAAATACTGAATTTTTTTTCTTCCCCATTTTGTGGAAATAATGGCTTATTTTAGAAAATAACATGCAGATGTGTACTGTTCTACATTTTTAACTAAACCCATATATATTGATTTGATACACTAAGGGGGTGTTGCTCAAAATCAACTGCAAATCAACTGCAA
>BQKZ01007999.1:16747-27959 GCA_036244855.1 Temnopleurus reevesii | reverse complement strand
AGCTGCCCGATAGAAATTCAAAGATTGGTTGGCGAAGTATTCCTCATTTATGACATCCATCAAACCATTCTGTACTTCTATCCTCCATTTTCTAAGCCTATTTTTCACTAAAAAACAAACGTTTTGCATTCAAGGGTACGTTCGTGTATTCATTTTACATTGGAGTTAGCTAGGCTTTAAGAATAGACAAGCACTCAATTGGTGAGGTCAAACAGGTACAAATGTTATAAAATTGTACTTATTCCGAAAGAAATGATATATTTTTACTTGCACAAGCACACTTCACTCAAATTAAAAGCTACCGCACACCACACGATTTTTAGTCGTACAACCTTAAGACCCGTTCGCAAATACCGAAACACGCTATAGTACGTCGTCTCATGGCCATTCACCTGATATTTGATACTTTATCAAGTGTCAAGTATCAAATACCTTGCAGTGAGACTATATATTGTAGCGTGTTTTGTTAGTTGCAAAATTGGCCTGAAGGTCGTACAACTACAAGTCGCGAAGTGTGCTGTGGCCTTAAGACTCACCTTCTAAAACTCTGTTTGTCCTTATAACTCACTCCTAGTACCCTTCCCCATTTTTCTTCAGCAACAAATGTTCCTTCTAGACATTCCTCAATGTTATTCTTAAAAACTTCATTTGCAAAAAGCACTGGATTTGGAATCCATACCTCACTTTCGGCAACATAATCAAAATCTGTCATAGACTCGTGAGGTGCACTAAATACCCTTGCTCCTTGGCACTTTGCCAAAACATTTGGATTCCTGCACACGTAGTCTGCAGTAAACTGCTTTATTCCAGTTTGAGCAAAGTGTGAAGCCTTGGTTCCTTTAGACTGGTGAATATACACAGTTCTTGGGTGCTGGAGATCGACGTGATGCAGGCATTGGAGGGAAGACAGGATGCCAGGCTTCGGAGGTTTGGTGAATGTACCACTTTGGCTTTGTTCCTTGATGATGATGTAGAAAACTGGTATGTTGAGCTTCTGAGCAAGTACTTGAGTCTTCAACTGGATTTTCTTGAGGATTGACTTGTAAATGTCCTGTTCGTGGGAGTCCTCTGAATCTTGGTCATTTAATGCTGGTGAAGCAACATATCAGAATAAATTATGATGAATTGTTTGGAATGCCAATCGCAGTTGACTTATTTGAGGAGAGCTTTGAACCAGGCACCTCGAGTTGAACAATTCTGTATTCATTGGTCTGAGAGGGGTGTCGAGGATTACTTTTTGTCACAGAAAATTCTGGCAAAGACCAATTTTTCCATACACTTTTATGAAATGGAAAGTTAAACTTGAGTGAATCCTGTTTACCTGCATCAGATAGGCTTTAATTATCTATTCATCAAAATAGCTACCAACCTAATACCTCTACCAATTCTATCATTTTATCACAAAAATCCTTTTGTTCACAAGAAAGGAATCATATTCCTAGTTTCAATGCAATTTCTAACACTGTACTTCAAGGACTACAAATACTAGTATCCCATTTGTCCAATAAGTGTTCTATTTTCACTGAAAATCCTACCAATTGGTATTACTAGTTGGCAGGTCTAAATCAATGCTTTGTCATATTCTACCTTCATTTGCATCTGTAGCAAGCACAATGAATCTTCCACACACTGTGTATTGTTTCCATGTCAGGATAGCTTGGGTAAGCTCCTCAGTTGGATTTTCCACTAGGACTCTCCAATCTAGGAAAGCTGCAGGCACTTCAAACTAATAGGAAAATGAAATGTGAAAAGGAAGAAGAGGAAGAACCATTAAAAAACAGAAATTCTTACTATTCCACAGATGAAATGCATGAAAATGAGCCTCTGTTATATTCATGGCAAGGGTATATATATTTTCAGGTGCTAAATGTACTGAGTATCTGAAACTTGAAATTGTTTGCAACCTTTCCAAATCTCCCAATTCAAAATCCCTATAGATAATCATTCATTAAGGTGAAATGTAGAAAATTGTCAATTACTTTCAATAGTGATCGTTCGAATAAAACCTAATTCATATTTAGTTTACAATAACCTAGCAGTTTCTTTTTATTTAAAATCTATATGGTTTTCATCCTCACACAAACATGCCAAAAGAAATTTTTTGCCTGTGAGTGAATAACTTGAACATAGACAGACAGACATTTTCCTACAAATATTTTCATCTACTCTGTATAATGATATTCATAATCTCAATCATTATAGTAATAATGTTGTTCACAATCACAATATTTTGACTTTATCTGATGCAACAAAATGACTTATTAGATGTTGGGTTCCATACAGGGTATAACAAAACAGATTAGGCAAGAGAGGAAATGGGCCGACAATGTCTCTGAATGGACTGAAAAAGGTTTTTCTGTCACCCAGGTTTTTGTCCATGACCGCATCAGGTTGAGACAGCTGACCAATCATTTATACGTCATGAAGCTCCCCTTGTTCGGGTTACCGGACAAGTAAAGTGATGTGAAGATTAAACATCAGTCTGCATTCTAATTCTCACCAATGTTATCACATAAATTCACATAAAAGCATAGACAACACAAAACACAATTATCATCCTAATGATGCCATATTTCTTCACCTTGTAATTTGTCTTTGGCTGAAGACTGGTGTCGATCTCCCTTATCTGGTGCCATCCCTCAGTCTCTGTCACAGCATCTAAACCAGAAATGTGGTTACCACTCCTGTGCTGAAACCACTCATGTATCCTAGCCTCAGTACCAGGTAGGTCCAGTACAGGGAGAGAGCTAGGTCTACTCTCTTGCTGAGATACGAAGCGCTGGGCCAAGACCCACTCTCGTCTCCAAAGGCATTCAAAGGCATCTTTGGGCTTCAGAATTAGGCATGCAAATTTCCATGCTGGAACCTAGGATAACATGAGGGGGATAGCAATTTAGAAATCTGCAAATTGTTTAACTTCATTAACAGTTGTGAGGAGATTCTATTGATTGGAGTAAAAAGGAGAAAGAATGAAACAAAACATAAACAAATTCAAACCAGCGAATTCAATGTTTTTAGGGCAAGTCTTGTGGCATAATGAGTCCTGAAGAGTTGAGAAGCTCAATACGTTTTAGAAGTCTATTACTTGACCAACCTTCACCCTCATGCTCAGAATGCAGGATACTCTCGTCTTCCAAGACCAGTTCTCATCATGAAGACCGCATTCAAGATTCTGTTGCCACTCTTTCTTGGACAAGTATTTTCAAGAATAAAGTTTTTCAGGGAATTTTAACTGAGATTCACTGGGATTACGTAAGATAAAGAAATTTGCATTGGCTCTCATACAAACCTCATTCCAGAGCCAGTCTGGTCACCCGGATACGAGTTTGACCAAAACTTGCAACATCAAAGCTACGAATTTATATGAGTCCCGTGCCGTAGTCTCGCAAGAAGTCACATTAGCCGTTCCACCTAAAAGTATGCATAGACATATGAAGTCATTCTAAAACACTTAAACATAGACTACTCATTGAGACTGATTATTGTTTGAGAATATTGCTTTTATTATAGATCTGAGGGCCAGACCAAATCAAGAAAGAGCAGCGCCAATTACGTAACAACCAAAACAATTCTCGTCGACCTGTATAGATTTTCCCCTGATAAGATTGTCTGATTAATTATCAAGCAGACAGAATAATTGGGCTGACTAAGATATTGGTTGATTGACACTTCAGCTGCTTTTCAGAAATTTTTGTTCTGCGGCTCTGGGCAAGAAGCATTTGTATTTCAGACAATGGGGAAAAATGCCCTTGGATGGAATAATTGAGACACACTGTAAGAGTCCCAAAAATATCAAAATGTTTTGATAATTTATGATAAGACAAACCTTTGCCCTGATGCTTTGAATACAGGATTCCCTGGTACTCCGCGACCAGTTCTCATCATCAATCACCACGTTCCTTCCCTCCCCAAGATGGGAGAGAACATGGGGGTATGAAGCGCCTGAAACTCAATCCTATATTCTACTGCCCATCTTTATTGGACAGGCATTTTCAAGAATAAACTTTTAAGAGCTTCAAAGATCTCAAAATGTTTTAAGAATTTAAAGTAGGACTAACCTTTGCCCTGATGCTTTGAATACAGGATTCTCTTGTCTTCCGCGACCAGTTTTCATCATCGATCACCACGTTCCTTCCCTCCCCAAGATGGGAGAGAACATGGAGTATGAAGCGCCTGAGGCCCCATCCTGGATTCTGGTGGTAGAGCTCACTGGATGAAACTCTCACATGAGATGACTTTAGGTGCTGCGCATAATAACTTGTTTTACCCTGATGGAAGAGGGAGGTGAATAAACAAAATGATCAGTAGTCTGTAGCTAAAGAGATGCAATAAATTGACAATTAATCATATCTTTATGGTACACGTTTTTCCATAGACTTATGATTGATATTCTTATATCGAAAGTTTATTTGAATCTTTTATGTTACAGGCCTCAGATCATACAACGGTGTGTCTGTGCTAAAAATAGAGCCCCTGCTTATTGCACCATTATCAAATAACAAGTCTAATTCATGAATGTTTCTTATCACTGAATGTAATAATGTTGAAATGTTGATATTGTTTTACCAGATAGTAATGATGGAACTAAAATATCTGAAAATACCAGATCACATTTGTTGCTGCTCCTGGCAAAACTTAGGCAAGGGCAACCTTGTGCTAAATTAGGCATCAAATTTGCATCTTCACTAACGTTACATAATCTCAAAACATATTGCTTATCATGTAGATATCAATTAATGTTACGCTTCAAACAATTTAAAAAAAATGACCATCAAAACATTTGGCTTAATAACTTACTTGTAATCACAAGAATATCAAACACAGTTCCTAATGTAGTGCTAGAGTAATACAAATCAAAATATTGTATCTGTGTCCTGATAACTACATGCCTAAAACAATGAATGAACATTTTGCAACACCTCCAAATACAACAGTTCATTTATGAAACTGTTAGTGCACTGATGTGAAGACCAATACAGTCTGTATTTTATTTCTTTATGACTAAAATATATTTCACCTACAAAAAGCAAGATGTAAGCTTACACCAAATGGCGGCCCACAGAGAAAAATAACCTCTTGCATGATGTTGATCAGGTCGATGATAGTTGAAGAACTTTGGCAGAATCATGACATTAGACCCATCTCCAAATTTTCCTCTGAATTAGAATAAAGGAAAAGAAAAGTTCATAGAAAACAACAGGCTATTTCAATTTCTGTCAAAGAAAGCTGGACTTTTGTGAAGTTCCCAAAAGAGATTTGTCAGAACAGTGCAATTTACGCTAGGGCATGAAATCTGAATTATCACTATAAAAATTCAAGATGATTGGATCAAAGAAGGATTAACGTTATAATTTGGACCATATCTATTTTTTTTCTCTGAAATTTTATAACTTTGACTTTGTTAGTAACTTTACAGGTAGCGTTGAATTCTGATTGCACTGTACCTGATATCGAACTAGCTTACAGAAACAAGAGAGGAAGGGAACAGAAATGTAGGAAGTAGGTTTTGACTAACAGTATGGTCCGCTCATATAAAGGCACGCGTAATAAAAAGGCATGCACGCATTCAAAATGCGCGATTTATCTATGGCAAATACGAGCTAGAAAAACTCTGTGGCTTGTCTATGCATGGGACTAAGGTCTAAGGAAGCCATTGCGAACATATTTTTTTGCTAATGCAGTCAAGAATTGGGTACAAAATCGTAAATGTTCTTTAATACCAATGATTTTATACTATTTCATATTAATCTTTAGAATTTATATGACATTAGGAAGTAAAAAAATATAGCAATAAAAGTTGATAATTATTGTTTATTTGATTAGCAAAGAGCAGTGCGTGCCTTTAAATGTGTTCCAAAAACCACTACAGTTTGAAAGACGCTGTCAGAAACTGTTCATCTAGACGATTTTTGTGCTTTTTTCTGTTCAATATTTATATCTTCATAATCCTCAGCATATTCTCCTTCGAGTGATACCAGATTCAGTGATTGAATGATATATTTTACTGTTTTAATTATATAGACTTCCATCATAACACTAAGTTTACTGGTATTTACAGCCTATCGAATAATGTTAAGTTAAACGCCAATTGAAGAAGAAATCATAAAAGCATCAGCATCAGCATTGAACATGGAAGTTTAGGTATAATACAGGTAGACCTGTACTTTAGTGACAGTGTAGTTCTTCCGGTCACTTCATCTTTTATTAATATCAGACTTGTTAGAACTGAGACTCAGTGAGAGCTAGGACATGCGAGTCAGAGTTGGTTATATATAGATACTCAAATTTGGTACGGAGTGGAGGTTTGACCAATGGATGTGGAGCCTCCTTTTGAAAATTGTCAGGCTTTTTGCATTCACCACGGATTGGGGGAGGTAATTGTTCCAGTCCGTGATAATTGGGTGACTTCAAGTACGGTGTTCAACGCTGGTGTTGGTGTTGCAGCAAAACCAACACCAGCCTCATGCAACACCAAACTTGAAGTCTGTCGGTGTTTGGGGTAGACCTCGCAAGATTCTGACGTACCGTACGAGGACCGGTTTCCGGCCACCAAACATCATGCAGTTTGTCTATGGCGCGCACATGGCACGCACTTAGGTTAAATGCGCGCCCAAATAAGCGCACGTACGCTTCAACACAATCCCTATGGAGGCTCAATTCACCAGGCAGGCGGCCGAAAACACCCGCCCCATGTCGCTTGGCGATCGCTGATTGCTGCGCGAATATACGGACGCCATTCATTAAGTTATGCACATCAATTAAAAGCCCAGAATTTCGGCTAAATTATGATCTAAAAATAAACTTGAAATGCTGGATCTTGTGACTTGTGGAAGAGCAAAACTGCTTAAGCGGCCGGAAACCGGTGCTCATACGGTATTTCCGGTCGTTTCTGTATCACTTTTGTACAGTAAACTGACCAACGGTGTTGGAGCTCGGTTTACGGACTGTTTTGCTCTCTCAACACCAACACCAACACCGAACACCATACTTGAAGTCACCCATTCTCTGGCTGAAAAAATGCCCTCTGAGATTAAATCTGTTTCGTTTCTTATTTTTAAAACTGAAGTTTAAAAAAGTAAAGAGTTTTTGTAAATGCCCACGCCCACGGCCACACTACGATTCGAAAAGAAGATTCACCTTTTTTAGTTTATAACTGAAATTTACAATCATGACATGTATTCACCTTACAAGCTTCCATGAATATGACAATCTTCAGACTGTGAAACGTCGCCTTGTGACAGCTGGCCCACCACGTGCTTGTTTATATTTGGGTAGGCCGCGAAAAGAAAATTGTTAGGGCTTGCGCATACATGGTCGGTGGACTGGACCCGCGAGCGCGAGCGGACCCTAGTACCGGGGAACTCTTGGCCACGAGAGCACTCGATCTCCCCAGCCCGCGCCCGTAGGATGACGTGTATATGCCCAACCCCTCAAAACGTAACTGAAATAACCAGCTATTTTTAGTAAAAAAAAATGTTACATTATTTATTGCCGATTAAAACATGACACCATCTACTAGATTTGGGTTAATGGTTCATATGCCATATTTCACTCATATTAATCTCAATTACATAGCAACAATAATGATAATACGAAATTTACATGGGCTGCATGTGGGAATAAAATGAATGCAACATTATTGGTCTATTATTTCAGTTTGATTGGCGACTTGTAACTCGACTCAACTCTCAAGCCTGTGAACGTCGTCACTAAAGTTGTAAATGCAGTGGTGTTCACGAAATAGTATCGTGTTAGAGCGCGCAATTTCAGATGATTTAGTGAGTATAATGAATTATTTCCAATTTTGTTCCTTATAAGCCTTAATTAATTATTAAAGTGAGGAAAATACTCCCGAGTCCTATGTGCTGGTGACAGGTGTTGTGCGGTCTTCAGACTCTTCCCTGGCCCTGCGCACCCGGGCTAGGAAAGGCTCGAGTTCGGGTAGACCTAGGCTATGGTATGGCACGAGCACTGCAGTCATTCACTGCCTCTATCATGTCTATGAAAATGCTGCTAGATTTTAGTTTGAGAGAGAGAGGGAAATTGGGATTGATGGCATATATCATTCGAATTTTTATGCATGGAGAACAAGAGAGCTAGAGAAAGAGGGACCAACATTAACCCTAATCATTATGATTATGTAGACTGAAAAATCTGACTCTAGTCTCTAGTCTGAGGTTTTTTTTAACGATTTCTTCTGACTTTTGGTGGTGCCCCTTCCAGAGAGTCAGAAAACGCCCCAATTCAGCGTGTAGTGCAGGTTGTTGAAGCGATAATACACAGCGTTAATGGGAGAAAGGGTGCTGCCGCGCACTCTCATGAAAATAAGCTAATTTACGTCTATATGATATAAAATTAACTATGATTATGAATACGATTAAAAAATATATAATTTTTCAGATTACCTTGAAGGTTTCCCTAAAAAACCTTGAAAATCTGTGTTTTCTGCGTGAAAATCAGAGGGTATCACAACAAATTCTCGATACTCGTTGACTTTTACACGTATGAACGTCAGCCAATCACTTCGTCTTTCTATATATCGAATTAATATTCATAATGTTCAGGTGACCGAGCTCGATANCACACCATTTTTCTTGATTTTTATCGTGATTTTTGGCGGCGACCACCATTTGCCGAGGGAGGGTATTTTGGGCTTCATCACAGGCGTCTCTAGCGCCGTTAACGGTCTACTGAGGAAGGATGCGTAGCCAGGCGATAGCCTCAGCGGAGCAAATCCTGATCGAAATAGACCCGTTTTATCGGTCTAATCATTATGTTAATGTTGTTAGTGTTACATTACATGGAAAGATGCATGATTGTTGTGGGCTCGAACGCGAACTCTCCGCAACTCAGCCTCAACTCGGCCTCAGGCTCAGGAACCAGCCCAAGGTCAAGTCAATATGTGTCTTAACTGTTGTTCATATCAGGGAGCATGGCATGATATCTTTCTATTACACCCGATGAAGCTGCGTTGGACAAATCCGGAGATTAGTGCCCATATTGCGTGCCAGCGTCACATAAAAATTGCAAACATCGGTGGCAGAAGTCCAAAATACACACAGGTAACTGTGTGTAACTTTGTGCAGAATCCACAAAACAAGTCCAAAAGCATCTTTAATTACATTCTATAAACAAAATAATGGTTTTAAATGTTATTTTCTTTTCCCCCTTCGATATTGCAAGAAATTCGTTGAAAATTTAATCAATTTTTATGTTAAAAAAGTGTAAACTTGAGCCAACTTTACAAACGTTTGTTGGTCGAATCTGGTGCAAAATCATCGCCGACGGCGACGCACTACCGAATGCTTCCATAGGATTGTACACAAATTGAATACATAGTGCACATCTGGGCACTAATCTCCTGGTTTGCCATGCGTTGTTTCACGAGATCATTCCTTAGTAGAAAAACTGCCCATCATGCTCGCGGATATGAATAATTAGGGCACGTAGGCTTTTTGTGACTGTCCCATACAAAGAAAACCAGCTTGATTACTGGCACATGCCACAATGCCCAGTCAATAACATATTACATGTAATATGATTTTATTTTGAACACTACAGATTCCCTCTGTTGATCCTCGATCATCTGTTTTCATCCTATCCACCTTCAACATGCCAAGCCCCAATCGTCAAGTGCTCCGAGAGTCCATAGTATTCATATGATTTCATTCTGAACCCCACAGATCCCCTCTGTTGATCCTCGATCATCTGTTTTCATCCTATCCACCTTCAACATGCCACGCCCCAATCGTCAAGTGCTCCGACAGTCCATAGTATTCACATGATTTCATTTTTACAGATCCCCTCTGTTGATCCTCGATCATCTGTTTTCATCCTATCCACCTTCAACATGCCACGCCCTAATCGTCAAGTGCTCCGACAGGGCTCCCAATCCAAGATGGAGCTCAAGGAGAAGATCCTCCACATCTATGATTCATTCTTCCAGGTGAAATAACATCAATTCTCAATTTCTAGTTCCAAAACTAATTAATTATAATACAATGGAAACTCGCTATAAAGAGATCCGATACAACAAAATATCTACCATAAAGAGGTAAAAAATCTGGTCCCAGCTCTTTATAGCTTTCTTGTTTTTTTCTCTGCTGTAAAGATATTACTGTTATAACAAGGTATTTTTAATGGTCCCATGTATCTCATTATACCAAGTTTCCACTGTAATAATATTAATGATGATAATGATAATAATGCATCTTATTTACCCAGGGTAGCCACTTCAGTACTTGTACTTGTACTGATTCCTCTACGGGCGCTGGAATAATATTAACATAGAGGTACAGTACTTATTATTAACCCTATTTATTAGACTGGGGCATGCAAGCTAGTATGCTCATTTTGCTCTCCTTAAGGAGTATTCCAACAGGGTGCTTCAATTTTGGCATTCACTGCTAAATTGACCATAATGACCACTTTCAACTGGTCCCCAATCACACCTGCATTGTGTTTTATGCAAGACTGTATGAACGACTGCTAATCCTTTCTTCGGTATGATTCAGCCCCAGGAGTGCGAGAAAGGATCACCAGTCGATCGTAAAGTTGTACGTAGATCTACACACAGCTTTATTAAACACAGCTTTATTAAACACAGCCCTTGGTAGATTGCAGCACAATATGGATAAATTTCTTCCTGAAGGAAATTAGTGCCTTCCTTTAAGAAAACAGCTTCCAACGTGTAGGATTATATCCCATTTAGTAAGATTTTTCAAATCAGTAGGATACTTATGGCACAAAATATGATATTTATATACTCGAGATACATAGTGGGAAAGTTGTAACAGGCTGTCATGTAAGTTATTTTGAGTAACAGAGCAGTTCACTGTCAGTAGTTTACATTTTTATCATAGTTTTAGTATGCTGCTCATCTGAATATCAAGGCTTGTCATACAAGCAACATTCATTGCAGTCAAACTGGATATCAGATTTTAAAAAAAAGACAATTCAGCCGTTGCTATTCATGGAAATTATTGATAATCATTTTTTTTTCTTGGAGGTATTGCAAGCTCTCTTTCTTAAGGGTAGAGAACATAGGCAGAACTATGAGCTATATGAATAGAATCTGATTTAGAAATGGGTATTTCCATGGGGTTGGGTCCACTTTTCATGCAAAGTCCATGTAACGTAGTGATCCACTTTGTCACTTCACCATGAAGATCAATTCAGATCTTCTTAAGCTTTGATCTATTGATGAAAATTG
>BQKZ01007999.1:0-16429 GCA_036244855.1 Temnopleurus reevesii | reverse complement strand
CCCCCCCCCCCCCCCGATATTATGTGTGATTTTATGAAAAAATCAATACAAACTACTTTATAGTCATAATAATAATAATAATAATAATAATAATAATAATAATAATAATATTTCGGATTTATATAGCGCCTTTTCGGTCAGTATTGACTGGTCAAAGCGCTTCCGATATTATTACCCGGTCACTGGATGGTAATTCAAGCCTTAGCATCTAGGCAGCCAAATAGGCACTCACATCATATCGGATAATGTGCTGCTGTGTCCTACCAGTCCCCAATCACACCTGGGTAGAGTGCAGCTTTGTGAATAAGTTTCTTGCTGAAGGAAATTAACGCCTGGGTGGAACTCGAACCTGCGACCCTCTGGTTGAAAGGCGAGAGTCATGACCACTACACCAGGCGCCTCCACATTTATATGTGAATAAAAAGTATATTGAAAGATGTTCGTCATTTATGAAACATTGAATATGATCTCATATTGAATTTTGTGTAATTGTAAATGACAGTAGATTTCATTTGTCATGTTTTTTTTCAATGCAATATTGTAAAGCTAGTTTTCATTAATTGACTTGTTAGCATTTGCAAATTTCAAAGAATAAAGATATGATATGTATATATACATGTTGCTTTGCCCTGATTTGATCATACACTTACATGTTTGTCATTTTCTCATTTTGGGGAAATATTAATGGAAACCACTTTTTTTGTCCCGCAGGCAAATGTGAGTTATATTGAGAAAGAGCTTGATAAGTTGACACCGACTGGACTTTTGAATCTTAAAGTAAGTAATTTATGTTCACTTAATCATCAGGAAAGCCACTTCCTTTTGTGCATGAAAGCAATTTTGATGGCTTTAATCAAGTTGTTTACTTTGTCCAATTCCTTTGTCTATTCTACTAATAATGGAGGCTAGAAAACTGTTGTCCTTTACAGCCTGATTTATATTCAAACGTGACACGCAAATTTGTGTTGTTGATCTAGAAAGTTTCATTTTCAATGGATACTGGATCTTTTTTTCCTATGTACTTCTTCAAGAGCTTATACCATATTGTGTATCTATTTATTTATTATTACTTAATATTCATTTGGCATTTGGTGTGAGAGGAAGAGTGTAACTTTCCTTGTCAAAATTATTTAACCATTGTTTGGACAGTTGAATTCACTTTAGAAAAGATTAAGCCCACTTTTCCACCATTTTCCAAGTTCTTTCATTATGTTAGATTATTTTATTCATTTAAATCAGTTCTATAAAATATTCTTTTAAATATTTGTCTGACAGGAAAACATCAATGGTCTGTTCTACCACTGTGTCATAGCTCTTGAAGAAAGCTACCCAATCAGAGTTGTAAATGCTTTACAGGTAAGTATCGAGCCTATTTTTGTCAAGAATACCTCTGAAATATGTTCTCCCATCATGGCTAATTGATTATAACATGGAGGGAGTATGGTCAGTGAACTAGAATTTGTAAATTTTGTGTGTTATTTAAAGATTGATGTCATTTCATTGTGAAAAGTCCCATTCTTCTTTAAGCTTGGTAATTAAATTGTTTTGTATTTCTTTTATTCAAACATTCAAAAGGGGAAACAAGCCCAAAATAGTTTATATTTCATGTGGAAAATAAGACCTGATGGGAGTGAAAAGCCAAAGAACAATTTTACATTATTTTTCCAGGTTCTATTTCACATTTGTTATGATTTAATTTGAGGGAAAAGTATTTAAAAAAAAAGACTAAAAGGTCAGTTCGGACCATTTTCAAAGGGTCTGTCAGTGGAGGACAGCCAAAATTATATTTGGGAGCCTACATGAAAAACAAGATGTTTTTGATAAGCCATAAATTGTTGCTTGATCCCATATTTCAGGGTACATACATGGATGTCTAACTCATAGCTGCCAACTGTTACTTATTTTTTTAGTAATCATTACATATTTTGGCCCCTAATTTCTCAAGTTTGTTTTAGCCCCAGTAAAGATTATGAATTTTGGCAACACTAGCATCATGCATTTCAATGTAAAATATGTGAAGAATGTGAATTTGGTACAGGGTTATTATTAGTTTTTATTGACTCATGTTGGCAGCTATGCTAACTTTTTCTTTTATCAATTTGTTGATCTTTTTCTGTTCTTTATTGTAGACGTTATGTGCTCTGATCAGAGGTGTTTACCAGAAGGTGATGGTGGATCATGGGTTTGATGTGATCAACATTCTCATCGGCTTTGATTCAGCTGAGCAAGTCATGCAGGTAGGTTTACCAGCCAGTATCCCAGAAGGACTTTGTCTTTGTTTGGTGATGTTTTGGCAGTTTCTGCAGATTCAGAAAGCTGGCCACCATTATACATGGTTAGAAAGAGAAAATGAACTTTAAATCTGGAAATTAACTTTGGATGTAGTGGGAATAATGTATTTTAGTAAGATTTCTGTTGTCATTGAATCATATAGAGTGTTAAATAGTTTCTTTAGTTTTCATTCCAATCAACTGTAGTTAAAAATAACTGCTATGCTATAAGATACCTTGAATGTGTTAATATGATCAAGATAGTATAATCTATATTGACTAAGTAGTGATGCCTTTAATGCTTTGTTTGAAATTTGATAATTACTATGCAAGTTAGAATTCTTTGATTAAAACAAGAATATATCCCGTTGATACCAGTGCCATCCCGTTGTTCATAGTGATAACAGGTAACCAAAGAATTCAAACTTGCACTGCACAAATTATGTATCTACTTTGATTTGATTCCTGTGAAAGAACGTACAATTGACTGTTTGTTATCAGTCGTGTTGACAGTAATATTCACTAAATTTATGTAGGAAGAGTTTATCGTGTTTTCTTTTGACCCGTAGCTAAATAACAGATTCCCAACAAGGCCTATGTAAAACGCGAAGCATTTTCGTGGGACATGATGCGACACTGTTCACCTTTTTTCGATCACTAGTGTAACTATGCAAAAATTACATGAGATATTACAGAGAATATTGTAAATTAGCAGAGATGCAGATGAGCAAAAAAATTCCACAAAGAAGCATTTAACAAATTAACAAAAACACAAAAATTATCTGTAATTTACTACAGAAATAAAGAACAGATGAGAAAACAAATGCATCTTTTTAATTTTGAAAAACAGCAAAAATGTTCACAAAACTGATGTACTGTATGTTTTCAATCTGTTTTTATACAGATGCTAATAGAGCGATTGAATGGTATCCTAACAGGAGATCAGTCTGTGAGCTTGAAAAACCTAGCCTTGAAAGTGTTTCTCGTCATCTCAACAGTAAGTATTCACTTAGAATCAAAATTTTCCCCTTAAACTGCACTTAGTAAAAGCCAATAATTTGGCGTACATAAATTTGAGCAAATTCACACATTAGCGAATTGTTATTTCCACATTTTTAAGATGATTCTCCACAAGTGTATGGGCATTCCAATGAGCTGATATTTTTGAGAATTCATGGTTGTGAAATTCACGAAAACAAAACCCCAGCGAAAATTTCAGCTTTTACAGTATATGACAGACCAAGCAATTAATGTGTGAAAATTGTGCATGTGTGCATCAGCAAAAAAACTATTTCTTTTGCTAAATGAAATTCATGTTTATTGATTTCATTCTTTAACTGGAAGAGTTGTGTACTGTCTGCTCTGTCTGTGTATACATTTACTAATTATGTTTATTCAAAGTTGCAGTATTTACTCAATTGATGGAAAATAGATTTTTCCAAGCTGTACTTACATGTATGACAATTTCAAAAATTACGCCTTGTGTCTGGATTCAGTTACAATTCTGAGCATCAATTTTCTAAGAAACTTTTATTTATTGTCAACATTGCCAACACAGATTTTATGTAATATATGGGTTTATGACTGCATCAACAAGTTTTTTATTGTGATGTAGTTACAAAGAATTTATTCATCTCATTCATAAATATTTATTTGTACAAAGAAGATTTGATAATATAGAATTTTGAATGTTTTTGTGATAAAATTATATATTCAATGGAAACTCCTTTACCTTTAAAGTTTTTATCTCACTTTTATATTTCTTTTATTTTCAGGTTGCTAATAATGTTAGTCAGAACACACTACTTGAATACCTTATGATGAACAGTGTGTTTGAGTCTATTGTTCAGGTAAGTGTTGCACAAATTATTAGAAATTACCTCCTAGGACAAATAACCCAGCCAATTGCCCCAGCACAATAACATCAGACAATTGTTACAGTCTGCAATTGATGTAATGAAAGGTTGTCATAATTTTTAATTATTTCTTATTTATTAAAATGAGATTTATTGTTGATTTTCATACTAATGTTTTGTTAGTTTTTCTGAATTGTGCGTATTTGAATTTTGCCCTCTTGAAACAGATGACGTAGTATGCACAATGTGTTCCTATGACTCTGCGCTGGAAAGATATTTTTTCAGTCAAAATACTGATTTGGGGCAATAAGAATACTGAAAAGGGAAAATTGAAAAGATAACTTTACAATTCTGTTTAAGTTCCCAACTGTTTTAGAATATGCATCCGTTCATTAAAAGTGAGAAAATAGACATTCTAAGGCATTCACTTTCACTTTGAATTCACACTCTCACTCAACTTTATATGAATATTTCAGAACAGTTGCCATCTTTAAAAGTAAACTGTAGGAAATCTTTGCAGTTTAGTTCGCCCTTTTGGTATAAAGTTTTCAACATTTACCAGATGTTGAGTTTATTCTTTATTCATGAATAACACATGTGATCTTTGAACTGTTTATTTTAGATTCTGGCTGACCCGGTAGCGAGATGTGATCATGGTTATGAAGCACTTCTCTTGCTTACTATCCTTGTCAATTATAGGAAATATGAGGTAGGCAGGGCGCTACAAACCCACTTGCCTGAATACAATCAAATTGAGCCATTATGCATGCAAATGAAATTGTCACTATCCCAATTGGGCAAGTAATAGTTTCACCTTCATAGTCCAAGAACTATTCATTCCCGACTGCCAGTATTGAAATTCTTTGAGTAAGCCCTATCCAGTTGAACGAGCTACCATTTGACCAACCTCAATGACGGCTCAGTCCATGTACACATATGTGTGTGCAGCTGTTTTTTTTTGCTTAATTACGTTTTGGACAATACAATTTGTGTACTGGCAACTGGTTTGAAAAATTCTTGTAGCACACTGTTAGGTTATGACACAAATTGAGCTTACATCAAGGGGAGAGACTTTTTGAGAGAATGTAGCACACCCAACCTGAATACTTTAATATTTAATTTTTATGTCACTTTTTTGCAAACATAAGTTCTAGGGTTTATATCTGATGAACAGCCAACAATTGCAACAGTAAAATGCTTGTGAAAACTTCACTTACAGTACCAACAATCATAATGAATACTATATGAGTATATTTCTGCAAGTTTCCTGTTTTGAATATAGTTTTCAGTACTTATGCACATAAAATTTCAACTACCTCAAGTCATAATATGTAGAATATCATAATTTGACATGTGAAATTATGTGATGACAATCAATATGGACAGTTTATTTGTTTTTATGTTTTTTTCCTTTTTTATTGGTTTGACTGCAATGTGAACAGCCCAAACATTGTGATCTGACATAGTATGGAGATGTGCAATGCCATTTGTTTTGGAAAGAACCTGTGAGAAATATGACCTTACAATTCTTCCCTAAGATGTAAATGTCAGTCATAAGCAAGAAATGGCCTCAATCAATTCTAAATCTGCAATCTGCATATTTTTTGTTCACCCTGTGATGATGGGAGAAATGTGAAAATGTATCCATCCAACCCTTTGCCCTTGTTTGTTGGGGTTGAAATCTTTTTTCATTTGGGTTTGATCTCAAGTAATTTTGTTTCTATGAATTTATGCCTCTGCCTAATTCCTGTAAATTGTTAATAATAATGAACAGCTTTTGTATAGCGCCTATCAACTCTTCATGAAGATTTCCCCTAAGCTTTCTACAATTGCAGCATTATTACCCTAGCTTGAGCAATGCAGCTATTAGGCGCATAAGCTTTTTCAAGGTACCCATTCATCTCACCTGGGTTGACTGCAGCACAATGTGGATGATTTTCTTGCAGAAGGAAATCAACGCCATGGGGGGGGGGGGGATTCGAACCTATGACCCTCTGGTTGACAGGCAAGAGTCAGAACCACTACACCATGGCACCTCCACATATAAACTAGATATCCTATTTGATTGATGAGGAGATGTACTTGATGTGTGTCGTTCTCCTTGTTTTGACATATACTCAGATGAATTACATGTATGTGCTATCTATAATTCATGTTTATTTTCAGTCTGCCAATGCATACATAGTGAAGCTGTCTATCCTGGATGATGAGCTAGCTTTGAATGTAAGTAGTATATCATGAAACGAATCATGGGGTTATTTACATGTACTTTAGTTGAGGGATATTTTTTTTAAATTCTGATTAATTTTTAAACGTAAAACAATATTGATTCTTAACAGTCACATTTCCCAGACGAGAATTTGGATCTCTGTGGACTGAATCCACAAGTGTATGTGTAAATGTCATCAATAAATTGCCAAATTCATTAGACCAATTCTATTTTTACTCTTAATCAAGCGCATTAAAACAGGGTTTGTATCAAGTTTAGGCATTCAATAACTGCTAGTGCTGAACTGCACCGAAGAAAGGGTCACAAGTCGATATGATAGTCGTGCATAGATTTATGCATATCTTTATCAAACACACAACCCAGATCTCTGCTGTGCTCTTTTTTGTAATTTCTATCAGTTCTTGTCAGAGACATTATAAAGTAAGTCTAATAAATCGGATTTGAATCTTTCAAAGTATTGTGTAAATGATAGATATGAATTATAGATGATTCCCATTTTGCATATTTTTTTAATATTTGACCTTATGATGACCCAGTTTTCATGACGTTATTTTCTCATTAATTTCCAACAGAGCAGTCCTTAAAACAGGTAGTCCTTAAAACTTAAAACTTAAATCTTCATCCCATACGGAATTAAATCATCAAAGCTAATTTTCAAAATAAATAAGTGAATATTAACATGGGTTTAGATGTTGTAAAATTTTAATAGAATATATCTGTTTTTACATATTTTCCTATGTTTCACAGGGATTGGGCCATGTCATATCAACAATACTGGGAGATTTCAATGGGTAAGTTTTATTGATCAAATATCATAAGATAAATAATAATAATGATAATAATGATAATAGGTCCATTTATATAGCGCAATCACTATATGCATATATTCTACTGCACTTGATACTAGGTACCATATTATTACCCCGGCTATAACTGCCGAGCAAGCCGGTTAGACGCTCAAGCATTCCGAAGAATAGATTTCTGCCAGGTACCCATTTCCACCTGGGTTGAGTGTATCAAATTGTGGATGAATTTAACGTCGTGGGTGGGATTCGAACTGGCGACCCTCTAGTTGAAAGGCGTGAGTCGGAACCACTACACTGCGATGCTTCCAATTACTCTTGGTCATGATATTAACCATGTTTATAAAATATTGTAGAATGGGTGGATGTTGTGATATTAGAGGTATAGATGGTCAGGATGCAGAAATTGATGTGAAAGAAGATACTATATTCACAAATTGCTTGCATTCATAATTACTGTGTATGAAAATTGAAATTAGGAGATTTTCGCACATATCCTGGCTTATTTTGGGTCGAAAATGCCAATCAGCTATTATTCCTACGGAGTGCTAGATGATTTTACCACCTGTCTGCACACGGGCAAAGTGAATGACGTGTCCGATGGTATTGTGTGTGGACTGGGAATTTGCATTCATTTTGCATGTGAGGCTGTGTGCTGTTTCGTGATAATTGCTGAGTCAATTTTATTCAAACAAAGTATGAACATGCTCTCATTTGTCATTGAAAAAACTGCATTTTGGTTTATTGGTAACATTTTCACTTCAGCTCACAAAGTAGTTAGATATCTGAAGTGCCATCTCTCCCAAAACTTATCTACATGTTTAAACACTTCCGTCATAAAGCCATGTATCAAAGGTCTCCTGTCTCCAAAGTTGACTTGTTCTTCTGCCTTTGGTGGATGAGGTCAGCGGGGGGATTGGACAATTATATACAGACCTGACTTTACTGCTTGTTTATGCCAGATCCATGCTTGTTATTAAAGTGTTTACATTTTATATAATCTATTATTGTTTTTATCATAACTTTCAGGAAATTCAAAGCAAAGCAAGAGGAGGAGAAAGGAACTGGTTGGTTTTCATCAATAACATCAATGGTAAACCATTTTCTTTCTTTTTATTGGGGAGGGTAATTAGAATCAAACCTGCCTGAGTGATCAACTGTCTATAATGGTCGCCTTGTATGGTTCAACCTAGGTTCAGAGATGCCAACTGTCAAGGAATATGTTTGAGGTCAGAATTAAAATGTGAATAACACAACAGCTGGACAAAAGTGAGAGTAAACATGACAACAATGAGCATACGCTCAGAAATTCATTTATGTTGAAAGCCTTTAATTAGTATCTTAGGCATATTTTGGAAAATTTTGTATTTCTTTAAATTAGGAAAAAATGTTTGTGTTCAAAAGAAAGAGGGTCTATATTTGGAGACAAGCTAGAATTTCAATTGTTGTTATGAATGCTTTTTTTTCTGGACAAGTAAAGATAACATAGGGTTTAACAAATATTTTAAAATAGGCATCTTTTATGTAGGCTATAAATTCATACAGGGCATATTTAACTGCAAATGTTGTCTTCAAATATATACAGGCCATTTCGAGTGTGTCAGGTTCATGTGACTAAACGTTACCGTATATTATTTATATATCCCAAAGGTGGATTCAAAATGGATGCACCCCTTATTTAGTTCCCCTGTGATTTCTTCTATTCCTGAATAGTCTAAAACCCGTATGTGGAACACTGAATTCCTACGAATTAAGAGGGGAATGGGACTGAGGGAAGGGATAAGAAAGTTTTGAAAGAATGAATCCTTCTGGAATGCATCAGATTGCATATGTGTCTTGCGTAACAAGGGTCTGCCGACACAAATCATGTATGCTACATGAAAAGCAAGTCATCATCTGTTCTGAACCAGAAGGATCAATTATGGTAGAATCTGATTTCACTTTATGAATGCATATGATATATTTTTTGTGGTGAGGGATTTGAAACAAAAAACCAAGCTTAAGTCATTTATTTTGACCCCCAGATGATATCATTATAGAAATAAGTGATGTGGTGTCAAAATGTGTATTTTGTAATAAAAATGTATTGGTATAAGTTAATTTGTGCATCAATATGAGGAAAAAACTTGTGAATTTTATTAAATTTCCACACATTTGAAAATCAGATGCATACCATTATGAATATTCATGAGATGAAGAATGATTTACAAATGATTGACAGAAGATATTGTGACACACAGTCACAAACAGGTTTTAGGGTCATTGACTTTGAATCTGTCAAACTTTGTTATTCAAATTATGTCAAATTTAATTTGCATGTTATGTTATTTGTTGAATTAGGAAATTTGATTATTCATGAGCTCATTTGCATATGAATAAAAGCTTGGAATTTCACTGTGAGATATTTAAATAGATGTTGGTTTTCTCATCTTTGCTTTTGATTTTAATGCATTAGCATGTAATGCATCCATATTCACATGTATTCATAAACTCAAAGCTTGTCTTTCCAATGACTTGCCCAACATAGCATTACATATTAAAGGGTATGTTATGTTAGCTAAAAATACTATCCATATTTATAATGTTCTTTTTCTATCATTTTCATTTTTCCAGGTTGGAAACATGTTTGTTTCAGATGAATCGGACACGAATAGAGCTTACGTGTATGTATCTAGTATTTAGTCACATTATATGTATTTATGTGTTTGTTTGTTGTTTTGTTTATTTATCTATATATTTATTCATGATTAATTGATTTTGTTGATTTATTTGTTTATGAATTCGTTTATATACATGTATTTTATTATTTGGAAAGGTTGGGTCTTAGAAGGGCAGTGTTTTAAGTAATAGTCTTTATATACACATATGTTTGAATGCTTTACCGCTTGAATTCCCCTGCGTATAATGGGAAGTAACAAAGCATATTCATTTTAGTGCTGAAGGACTGACCTGTTGCCATGGTAACCATGATATAAAGAAAAGTTAGGAGTTTCACTAAATGACATTAATCTTGCTATGTTTGCATCAATAGTGTGCAAACTTGGTATAGATAATCCTTAGGTACAGTGTACATTGAAGATGATGACTATGATGAGGTCAACAGTCATTAAGGGTCAAAAGGTCAAATGGTTCTAATTATTATCTAATTATTTTATCTCTACACCAGTTATTTAAAAACGTTGTATTTATAGTCCATGGGTATAAATATGATAAGACATGTGTATCAAAAATGATGAGGGGTCAAAGGTCATCTAGAGGTCAAAAGTTCAAGTAGCTCACAGTAGAGTTGTTTATACATTCAAGATATGATAAAAATCATTACAAATAAAAACAATTGCAGATAACCAATTCAGTGACATTCCTGTTTTTAATCTTTTCACATGCATAGGAGAGATCCAAATAATGCAACTTTGCTGGCTCTTTACGAAGCAGTACATCTGAACAGGAATTTCATCACAGTACTATCACATGTAAGTAGGATTAATGTTTTGTTTGTAACAGAAATATTCGCTGCTCATTTTCACAGCGATTACTTCACTATTGTACAGATTTAAAATGTTAACGGCAATTTATCTTTCAAACTTGGAAAATTTCAACCTGCCGATATTTGAATTTATCTAGAATTGAGTGAATTTGCTAAAAGGTTTGAATTAAGAAATGTTGGATTTGGATGATGAAAATCTAACAAGGACTCTTCCTTGGAGCATACAGTCTCGTAGTTTGTGTTGTAGCATTCCTTTGTTTTATTTCACACTTAGGACCAATACTTTATTATTTCATCTTTATTTTTATCAGAATCATGCGGACCCTACCGGTAGTGCACCCTCTACACCCACCTCACCACAAGCACCGGCAGTGCCTAGTGTTGTTAGCAGCAGTAAGTCTATGAACTTCATTATCTTACAGAGGATTCTCCTCTGAAGCAGTATACTATTAGCTCTGCTGTTGGTAAATCTCTGTAATCCTGGGTTTGTGGGCACTAAATAATTACAGGTGGAATTCAGTCACCACCTTCCACACTGCTGGCGACCAATCCCAGTTGCAACAATTTAGCCGCCTAAAACATAGGATTGCCCAAATATTTTGGGATCACAAAAATCTGTGTGTCGATATGTTTGCGTTTAGACATCCTTAGGCAATTTGTAAACAAGTTTGACTCGGGCAGAGTTGACTAGTTTTATCACAACTGTCCAAAACATCTTATTTTTAGAAACAAGACACAAACGTAGTATTACCCCCAAAGTTAAGTATTTGTACGCTTTTTAAATAAAATGTAATTTTTGTTTAAGGTGAGCTCAAATTAGCATCTCCCACTGTCCAGCTGGTCAACTGTCCTGCATGAATAGGTGTATTTTGGAGTTACATGTCAGGGGAAAAATCCAGATAAATTGTTAAAATATATGCCTGTAACATTTCGCCCCCTCCTCCTGTAATGTTTTCATTTGTGGTTGTTGTTTTTTTATTCTTCTATTTGCCTTCCATTTTCCTTTCCGAAAACTTTTACTTAGGGAATAATATTGCAGATTTGTTTACCCAAGAATCTGTGATATTGGGGTAATTCAAATGCCGTCCCTTCCATATCCCAGTATGGAATTCCATGTTTTGCCAAAAGGTAATAAATTTTGATGTTCAGTTTTGTTTTTATATTTCCTTTGTTTTTCCTGAAGATTTACAGAGCCCAGCTACACCAGTTCCAGGTACACCAAACACAGGAGGAGCTACCAACATCCTTGTAACATTCCTTAGCTATTGCTCCATCATCATGCAAGATCTCAAAGGTAATCTTATTTTATTTGTTGTTTTTTGTTTGTTTGTTTAGCCCTCTTCTATTCTTGTGTCTGTCCCTCTTTTCCTTGCCCCCTTCTGCTCTCTTTCTCCTGTTCTCCCTTTCTCCCTTTCAAGCACACTCTCTCTTCTTTTCCGTCACCCCCTCTTCCCCATTTCTCCTTCTCCCCAATGTCCTAAACAGCCACCTCTTTTACACTCTCCCATTCATGTCTTGGTCCATCTTTTACCCTACGTCCTCCCCTCCTGTCCCCTTTTTTCTGTTCCCTTTTTCTCCCTTTCCAGCTTTCCCTTATCTCCATTTCTCCCTCTCTTGGACTTCCCCAACTTCCTCCTCTCTTACTCCCTATCATTCTTCTCATTGCATATATCTCGATTTTTATTCTTGTAAAGATTAATCTTAAACTTGATAAACCTATTATTTCTTTAATGAGTGTTTGCTATTATTATTATTTGTATAATTGGTTGTTGCTAGAGCATATGATGTATTTGTTTGTTTTTCAAATGTGAAAGGTCTTTTGCAATCATGGATAAGGTGGTTGGTTTGGCGATATATGTGCTTGGCTGCTGACGCGCTGATCGTACAATTCCTAATGTGAAAATCGTTTGATAATAGTCTAAAATTAATTTTGGACAGACATTTCAAAAGTGTGAAGCATTAGTAGCTCGTATATCACTCGGGTTATTAATGCGATCATAAAAATCGTAGCCTGTATCCTCCTATGCTGTCCACCAAATCACAAGAAAATCATAATCTAATACATTGTACAATCCCGTAGCAAATTTGAACTAGTCCTTAGACATTGAAAAAGATTTGCGGTTGCACCATGTGGTGTGGGGTTATCTTTCAAGAAATAGTCCTGAAAAGGACTGAGCAAAAGCTCAAAAAAGATAAAAACACGACGTTCCGAGTAGATTTAACTAACTCGTCCTCAGGTGAAGGGATCACTGGTAGGGGACCTACGAATGAAGAGCACTTGAATGGAGAGAAGAGAAGAGAAGCAGACCATATGTGCCTGGAATGCAGACCTAGTCCTTAGACATTGCTGATTTGTTTTTGTCATGTTTTTAATGAGAAATACCTCATATTTTTAATTATAAATGATGAGAGATTCAGCAACACCAAACTGTATTTGATCATTCTATCTTGTATCGCTGAAGACCAGTATGCCAACTCATTTCTTTTTCTTTGTAGATGATGAGAGATTCAGCAACACCAAACTTTGTTTGATCATTCTATCTTGTATCGCTGAAGACCAGTATGCCAACTCATTTCTCCACGATGCTAATCTCACGTTTAGAGTCCCCCTTCACCAAGCAGTGAGTAGATACATACATTGGAATTTGTTTCAATAATAAACTGCTACTGTATAGCGGATAATATCGCAATTTTAATTTATCGCGGTTGGCTAGTCCATGAACGTTTTCGCGGAATATTGAATTTGCGGATATTATAATCCATGAAGAAAATTGCAATCTACTGACCTGAATAATAATTTTTTTTTCAAGAAACAGAAATGGATAACTGCTACAAAAGAATGCTTTTAAATGCCCCCAAATTATAAAGAATGACCGATTAATCAAGAGCAGATATACACATGATTGAACAATTGATAATGCTATCGTCTCACTTCAAAACGCACTGTGTGAAATACTGCGCTTGTTAACTTTTCGTACAAATTTAAGGATTATTTTTGCGGGTCTAAAATTTGCGGTTGAAAATTTCACTGCAAAAATCATGAAAATTAAACCCCGCGAACATTTTTCGCTATACACTATGATTTGATCTGTATGATCTATTGTCATAAATTTTGGATATTGATTATTCAATCAAGGTCAGGCGACTTCCATGATGTCCCCTTGTGTCTTTCATAATCCGGAAATTGTAGTTTTTGTCCTTCGGGAAGGGGGAGGGGGTTAAAGGGGGAATGAATTGTGATTGTTCAAACCCCAGTCACATAGTGGCCCGGAAGAAACATGATTGGACACAACTTTTTGTTAAGTTCACAGTTAACTGCCTTCAAACAAAGAGTCGTGTTGAATCATGTGGCTTCCGGGGCTCTTTGTGACTGGGGCATTATATATTTGGGTCATATACAATGTGAAACTTTCTGTAAAACGTTAGACATTTGGAATTGACCAGACCTGATCAAATACAAAAAGAATGTTTCGGGGTGGGGGGTTCTCATGGCATGGTTTGGATGTTGTTTTTCTTTTGTTAGCAAATTGACCACTTTCATAATGTATTTCAATTTGGTGCACGCTCTTTTGCCAAATGCACAATTACAAATTATTTGTTCACCTGATATTCAATAATCATAATTCAATAGCAGGAATCCAGATAGCATGCAATGCTTGTTGCCAGGTTAGTAACTACAATGTTTGTCCAACCTAGCAACGTAAATGTTTGCAAGGGTCATTCTGACTATTGTACTCTCATTATTTTTTGACAGCTGAATATATAGTTCATCTTGGGGCAAGTGTAAATGAATTTGAATACATTACGAAAGTGGCCTGTTACTTTTGTTAACTAGTGATTTGTGAGTTTTTGTTTTTAATTAAAGAACATTTGATTTAAATGTTCAAACCATGAAACATAGATGGATGATTTATTCTAATGTATGGGGAGGAGTCTATTATTTTGTACCCCATCAATGATACATTGGCCCCAACATTCCTGATAATACAGATCATATATTTGTTCCCCATTTGTTGTAGCCTATGAGACACAGAAAACAGTCACAAGATCTTCCAGCTAGACCTCTTGCATGTGCACTCTTAGGTAAGTATGAATTACATACTACTGTATAGAGAATATCACCATGTATTTAAAACATGGATATCATCTTCAGGAAGGCCACTAAGAGTTTGCTTGTTAACCCTAATCCAATAGGGGTGGGTGCNCCCCCCCCCCCCCCCCCTGGGCCCCGTAACATAAAGGTTTGCGATTAATTGCTAATCTGAATCGCAAGTCTATGGCAAATCATGTACTAACGTTTGCAATCGATCGCTAAATCAAATACCGATTAATCGCAAACCTTTATGTAACGGGCCCTGAACATTTATTGCAAGAAGTTTGAAACATGAAAGCTTGCAAAGTGATTTTATGGTGACTTTTCTGTTTCAAGTCTGTGGTTCCATGGTTACGGGCATTTGAAAACTATTTGTCGAGCCGAAGATGGCTCAATCACCTGATTTCATGTACAATGTCATTGGAGATTGTGTATTCAGTAAAAATTCATAAATCATGGTCAATTTATCCATTTACTGACTGGGATGATTACGAAATCTTCTTTTTAAGACTCTTTTGATGTCACCTACAATTTCCATCGAAAAAAGCAATGTTTGAATAATGAGGTTGAAGAACTAAGAAATATATAAGAAATTAACAATGCAATAAAATGATATTTGTAATGCATTAAGAACATTACTTTAAGCATCTACTCAGAAATTGAAGTTGTTTGGAGCTTTATTTAATCATTTATATGTATTATTTTTATTGTTTTCATGCATAAATTATGCATAATTAGAAAAATTAGAGGGGTTTTTAAAGCGCTGGCCCAAATGTAAGAGGTTACAAACTATATGTTGAAATACATGTACTACCCAGGTATAGAGTATTGATGAAGGTTTTCTTGTTTTTGTAATTACTTTTTTCTCTCCTGAACCATTTGTTTTCAGATTTGACAGTTGAATTTATATTGAGTCACATGATGAGGAATCTACCCCAAGAGTTATATCTGTAAGTAACTGCTAAGTATGATAATCATGAACAATTTCTCAGATATTGTAAGGGTTTAAAGACAGTAGGGTCTCAGTGAAAATTGTTTGACTCATTCTATTCAGAAAAATATCAGGAATTTGAGGGAAAAAAAAGCAATTGGCTATTTTTAGTGTAGCCTCTCTGACTGTACATTTAGTACAAGTTGCTGAAGTGCATGAACTCTGTACATGATTGTGTACATTCAAAAGTAAAAATGGAGTAGCACACCTTGTCTCCAGAGCTGCTTCTAATCTTAAGTGAAAATTGTACAATTGTGAGACTGCAAGAGTGAAAAATCAGCACAATGAACAAAGACGAATGGAGGTTGATAAACAAAGTCAAGTAGTGGTGCAAATTATTAGATTTTCCTTTTCACTTATGCTTGAAAAGCATAATCACTTTGATGAACAAAGACAAGTATAGGAGCACAGTCAACCTCTCTTGGCAGCCACCTGTCTATAGTGTCCACCTAAATTGGTTCACTTTAGATGAAAATGTGTGTTATAGAACCTGTCTATATAGATCACCTGTCTACAATGACTACTTTTTCTGTTTTGCTTGGGCTTCCACTACAGACAGGTTTGACTGTATTAATATTTTCCTTTTCTTTGATGCAGGAAATGCTTAGGTGTAATTCATAGAATATTGTGCTATCAGAAGAAGTGTCGGGTGAGACTTCAGTATTCATGGATCAGCATTTGGACAGGTATGAGAGAGTTCAT
>BQKZ01007998.1:20465-37966 GCA_036244855.1 Temnopleurus reevesii | reverse complement strand
TCTCCATTCCCTCTCTCTTTCATCAAATCTATTTCGAAGATATTTGTCTTGAATTGTCAAACTCAAAGGGATTTTTGCTTTTCTTGTATAAGATTTTATACAAATAAATCTTGAAATACCTTCATTAAAAGTGCTGAAATATTTTTTGTGATTGTATCTTAAAACAATCCATTTTTCAAGCTGTTTCACTCATCCAATCACAACCTTCAGGTCCCTTCACATAAATCACAAACAGCCAATGAGACACATCTGAAATAGCTTTCGGGATTTAATCTGTGATTACTGCTGTAAGAGAGCATTCTTCAAGCGTACTCTAAACAAATAACAAAACACAAAAACAAAGTCTGATGTACGGAGGCATAAGATTGTTTAATCATTCATCATATAGCCTGCAAGTTTAAGTACATTTAAAGTTTGAATTAAATGTTTCACATTCCCACAGCATATTGCACTATATTATATTTCTGCTTTATTTCAATAGCATACACCCTTGCTCGTCATAACGTATGCACAATCATTTCACTTCACCATTATGACCAGCGAATGAAGCCAATATATTACTCTGTATTATGTACCATAGATAATGTTCATTCATCATCAGCTTTATAAATCACATGCATACATTGCATGTTTGTACTTTTTGTTTCTCCAGTAAAATACAATCATCAGCAATAGCTGCTTCGTGTAAGAATTGGTAAATGGTTATAATCCCAATAAGAGCCACTAGAACTGCTTTGCAGATACTTGTTGTCATGTTCCAAATTTAGTATCACTATAATAACCAATATACTAGCATCTGACCCAAGCAAACAAACTGATGTTGATGAAAACAGTGAGGCTACATGAAATAAGCATTTATACAAACTCATGGAAAGAGGTAAAAAATAAGTTGATAACACAACCAGAATAACTCAAATACTGACACTTCAAATAAAATACTTCAGAAAAATATAGAAACATCAAATTTCGTTGTAAAATTTGTTGGAAAACATATTGCACAATCATGGACTGTAGGTTTATACCATTTCTATCTACTGCAGTTGAATACTGCGTGCATGGAAATAGAAACATCTCTATATGGTGGATAAAGCTATATTTATACAGAGGAATGATCATAATTCAAACTCAAACAAAAACAAAAACAGCTAAAGATATATTATATTTCTGTATAAACATATCATAAAATCAAATTGTTTAAACATGAAAACAAAATCATGGTACATTCATGCATCCTTTCATATATCTAAACAGATATATTATTCCTGTCTGTATTAAAGTTCGATTCATAATCGTCTTTAGAAATCGGTGCATCTACCAAAAAAAAAGAATGAAAGGAAAAAAATAGCTAGACAGTATTCTCAAAATTTAAGTACGAGTCCTATAAGGATGAATATTTTAATGGCAGTTACACACGATTACAAAGTAAGTTTCCAATTTGAATGAATATAGTATACTCATTCAGCATAGAACAAATATCATTGTTTACAAGTATTTGAGCAGTAGGCAAAATAATTGCACAGTCCATACAGAATACAGGGATGCCAACCTAAAATCGTATTCAATTTCCTTTGGATGAAGGGTACCAAACTTGATGAATATTGGTACAAAAACATTCAATAGAAATCAAGATAACTATGGGATACAAGTTGGCAGGTGTGTCACCGCGGACTAAAATAATTCATTCTGTGGTCCTGAAAAAAAAAACGTACCACTGGATAATTGAAAGTTTTCCATGGAGACTTGTGTAATGTGACAATGTTTGGCATTCATAGAAATAAATGAAGTCAACAAAGAGCTTGAGCTTTCGATTCCTAGCAGAATCTTAATCATAAGCTGTGACTCCACAGCTCTCAATTATCAGTTTCAGCAGTTTTTGTTATTTATTCATAGAAATAGAAACATAGTACTACCCCGTTAAGAAATGAAAGATGATTGAAAAAGTAAGGAATATATTTTTTGGTTGGCATCTCTGAGAATACTTCGAGAATACATAGCACATTGATTCAAATAAAGCATACCAGAATGGTGAAGTCATTCTTCATTTTAATGACTGGTAAACATTTCTCCTATTACCTGATTGAGGACCTGAGCTGAGTAGCATAGTACCCAAGAAAATGTTTCAGTCATTAAAGTCATTGTGAACTTAGGAATAGGAACTAAAAAAAATTGTCCAGTTGCAAATTGGAGGCAGCTTTGCATGGTCTGCGATTCTAACAAGACACACATTAAACAATGATTTAGATCAACTGCAACTTGCGAACAATGGCAACTTTCAAGCAACACCCATCAAGAGATCATCAAGCACACAAGGGCAATTTCTTTCACATAAGGTTTCTCTGTATCTCTCTCTGAAAATTATTACACCATCACAACAAGTACAACTGTATCAGCTACAGAAAAATAATATCTTGTAGTAGTATGCTGGTCTTGCCACAGTGGCTGTAAGCGATGATTTTCTGATGTACGTCGTATTGTGAATATGATGCTGGTATGTTTACCCTTGACACAGTTTGACAGTATAAGTATATATCTTCAGCTAGTGCTTCTTCTGTGACATCATATAACAAGAAAGTGATCAATTAGTTGGTTGTTCTGAGAACTATTCATCTTATTACATTAACTGGAGGAACAAATAATTAATCATGTAATTTAATTATCCTTCATTACGTAATTTTAAATAATATTGGCATTCATACCACTATCTATATGTTTGGTAACTGAGCACTAGATTCATATTTGAAGTTTCTGTGCATTACAATAAATACAGAAATTTCAAGACTTTCAAATTATTTGTAATGATAAATAGCTATGTACACAATTTACAAGCACAGAATAACAAATTTACACATGACAGAATGATTTATATACAAATATAAAACAAAGACATTTACAATTTAAATGATACAATTTCAAATATCAACATTCATTTACATACATACATACATAAGTCAAAGAAAAAGACACATGTTTCCCTTGATATTTGAAAGGACATCTGAACATCAGGAATTTTGTATAGATTGAATATGAAAAGGAAATTCATCTTGCCTTTTACCTCCTTCTGTACCTTCAATGACTTGATGTCTGAATTCCAACTTTCCCTCAAAACAAGTAAAAAATCATGTTTATAACCACAGATATTTATGATTTACAAAAAATGATTTGCTTTTATTAACTTTCCACAGTAACAAATGAATTCAATGTGCGAGTCACAACCCTGATTTGAAATTATAGATTTCTGTGCATACAAGTAATTCTAAAGCATGTGAAAAGTTCCAAGAGTAAAGAGACTTGAGAGTAGCAAACCTGATGCCTGGTTTGCGTAAAGACCAACCATCATATCACCAATGGATTGAATGATGTACCGGTACATCTACAATGTCTTGAGATTGTCATTCTTAGTGTGTAGGTAGCATGCCTTGAGAGTTGTGAACATGATTCCTAACTTTCCATGAGACAGGTTTGGATCCATCATGTCATCTATAAATTGAATCTCTGAGCCAAGATGAGGGATCCTGGAAACAAAGCAGGTAAAATAAAACATAGGACTGTAAAGATCATTGCCATTTTAAGATCAAGATTGATCAAAATTATGAGTAGAACAATATCATATACAGTGGGAACTCAGTATAACGAGGTGTTTGGGACCATCAAAAATACCTTGTTATAGCAGTAATCTCTTTACAGCAGAATTAAAAAACAATCAATTTATTAGGAGCCGGGACTAGATTTTTAACTCTTTTTAGAGATATTTTGTTATATTAGATCTCTTTATACCGAGTTTCCACGGTATAACTATAGTATAAGTATCACAGTAATGAAAATTATACAGAAGTTATATGAAATATTACTTTCACTCAAATTGATTGTCACTTTGTATAATGAAAACCATAATCACCATTGTCATCATCATTATGATTGTTATCATCGTAACCATCATTATCATCATCATCATCATCATCATCATCATCATCATAGTTGTCGTCGCCATCATCATCATCATCATCATCATCACCATCATCATCATAATCATCATCAACATCATCATCACCATCACCATCACCATCACCATCACCATCATCATCATCATCATCATCATCATCATCATCACCATCACCACCATCATCATCACCATCACCATCACCATCACCATCACCATCATCATCATCATCATCATCAACATCAACAATATCATCATCATCAACATCATCACCATCATCATAATCATCATCACTATTATCATCATCGTCATCATCACCATCACATTATCCTCATCACCATTACCATCATCACCATCATTCTCATCATCGTCATCATCACCACAATCATCATCACGTCATAACCATCATCACTGTCATCATCATCATCATCGCTATCATCATCGCCATCATCATTACCTCATAACCATCATCACTATCATCATCATCATTATCATCATCATCATCATCATCATCATCATCATCACCATCCTCCTCATCATCATCATCAACACCATTGTCATCATTATCATCATCATCATCATCATCATCACCATCACATTATCCTCATCACCATTACCATCATCACCATCATTCTCATCATCATCACCACCACCAGCATTGTCATCATCACCACAATCATCATCACGTCATAACCATCATCACTGTCATCATCATCATCATCATCATCATCATCATCATCATCATTATCATCATCATCATCATCATCGCTATCATCATCACCATCATCATTACCTCATAACCATCATCACTATCATCATCATCATTATCATCATCATCATCATCATCATCATCATCATCATCATCCTCCTCCTCATCATCATCAACACCATTGTCATCATTATCATCATCATCATCATCACCAGCACCACCATCCCCACCATCATCCTCATCACTATCATTACCTTGCTCTGACGACCACGTACTGGAAGACAGGGAAGAGGTCGTCCATGGACCAGACATGTCCCTCATTGTGCTGATCATTGACTACGTTATTGATCCCTTCAAAGGACGCCTCAATGACGTGAAGCTTGTCGATGGGACAGAACGTGGTACTGATGTTCTGCAGGCTCTCAATGGCTTCAAGGAAGGAGGCATCCTTTGTCTCCTTCAGCTGGAGAGGGAATCAAAGAGGTGATTCACCAAAGAACAATAAGACAGCATTAGAAGTAAAAAGTATCATGGATCTATCAAGGCCATACACTGAGAGCAATGTCAACATTTAATTGACTAATGTCTAATCCAAACTCAAAGGGGATGCATACATGTATAAGGCATATCATTATGAAAAAAAAACAACAAAATCAGCTCTCTGTACATTTCCAATATTTTTGTATGATTTCAATCCTTAAAGGGATATATTCAATTAATTTTCAGGATAGCATCATCTGCATTAAACTATAACTTTCTCTGCACATAGGTTATATCGTTTGTACATCTAATCTTATATGAAATTATTATTCAGCTTGAAACAAATCAATTGGACATGAAATATGAAAACTACAATGGTGCTATGGTACATGATTCTTGAATTGTAATTTCATAGACATTTACATTGATGGGAAAACAAATACAAGTTTGAGATACTGTAATTCTGTTTTGGTTTTGTGTAAAAAAAAATATCTTGATTTAGAAAATTTGAGAGACTATAGTAGGATACATGTAGTTCCAAACTGTCATTCTATACAAAGTGATTTTCATACACATCAGGCAACGATTAAACGATAAAGAAAAAAAAAAAAAAAAAAAATTAGATGATCTACAGGAAGCAAAACAGGAAACTATTTCAAAACGGAAGTCAACCTTTCTACTAAACCCAGATGATTAACATGAAATCCATTACAAACATGTGAAATCTAGCTGAAGTATGAAAACATCATGGAGATTATCATTGAGCTTACCTTGCCTGGATTGGCCAGTGTCGTCTCATCAACTTTCCAGAATTTCCTACGCAGAGAAAAAAGTCGAATACAAATATTAGAAGACTGCTTTCCCTTTCTGATATGAAAACATACATTCAAACCAGATATTAGACTTTTGCAAACCCAAGATTTTTTTTGGAAAATAGAGGAAACTGTTGTGAAAGGCAAACAACTCAAATTGCATGGCTATGTCTTGGTATTAAACCAAAGTATGAAGACATCAACTTATGCAAGCACTTCACTTAGTAAACAATGACCTTTTGTAAAAACTTGTTAAGTTTGTTAAAGAAAAGATTTATGGCTACATCACATGGTGTGTAAGACTATAATTCCAGAAGTTACCTGAAAAGGACTGAGCAGAACTCCAGAAGAAAGAAGGAGACACAACGTTTCAGGTAGATTTGACTAACCTGTCCTCATGTGAAGAAAACACAAGCAGTGAGGGAGAGGTCTCTCAACGCTTGTGAGGATTGGTTAGTCAAATCTACACAAATACTTTGTGGTCTTCTTTCTTTTTAAACTCTGCTAGGATACTGCGACACACAACATCTTTTTCAAATTTTTACCACATGGTGAAAGTTTTAGTCAACTGTTCTTCATTGGAACAAGTAAATGATTGGGAATTTTTCTAGTTTAAAAGTACATCAGGGCCCCGTAACATAAAGGTTTGCAATTAATTGCTAATCAGATAGCAACTGATATCAATCGCAAGTCTATGGCAAATCATGTACTAAAGTTTGCAATTGATCGCAAAATCAAATAGCGATTAATCGCAAACCTTTATGTTACGGGGCCCTGGACTACAGCTTAACTTAATTACATTATATATATCAAGCATTGGACGCAAAACTAAGTACAAATACTTACTGATCTACTCCAAGATATGCCATAAGACCTAGATCAGACTGCTTGTTGAGTCTAGTTAGTCTGTCTCTATAATGCTCATCCTCTTTCTCATTGCGGAGGGCGTACAGAGTGAAGATGACTGGGTAGAGACGGGGCAGCAGGGTCGGGTGGAGAAGACCCTCACTTGTTATCTGATGAGTGCTGCAATCAAGCAGAAAAAAACAATGCATCGAAAATTGTCAACGATTTATTCTATTTCACTGGTGGGTTTAGATATTTGCGTCATTGCAAACATGATCAATGGCTCTTGAAAATGCAGATTTCAACCATAAACTGTCTTTTTCTAGGACATTTTATGTACATTCTGCCCAACCCAATTCCGAAATTGCAAATGCCTTCTTGGGTCTTGCTGTATACACTGAAGAGCGAAAAACAAATGAAACCCCAAATCCAAAATGTCGATTGATCGATATCATGATTCAAAGATATGAATAAATTCAGCAAAACTTATTCACTGTCATGGTTACAGGATAAAAGAAAAAAATAAGACCATCAAATTATTTATAAGCAAAATGAATATGGCAACTAAATTTTATTGATTTTCAATAATTTGTAAATCAACAAAAATGTACTTTACAGTGCAGTGCTTGCATTGGTAAAGTCAGAGGCCCCTGAATCCCAATTTCAGTCCCACCTAGTAACTTACATGTCATCTTTATCCTTTTCCTTGGATGTACTACACATAGTATTCTGTGTTTGTGATGACTGTGTATCACCATAGTCATAGTAGTAGTGGAAGGAAGGGGCTTGCTCCATCACTGGCGTCTTCACTCTTGGCTCTTCGCTTGGCAAGTCGGGGAATAGCACTCTGAAAATAATTAGTGAAACTTACTATCAGAAAATTTTGAAAGACAGAAAAGCTCATTACACTAAATAAATTTTCTCTTGGCTTAGGTAAATATGTAGTAAAAAAAAGCTACCATCAAATTGCTATTTGATCAGTTTATTTTGATTGATAAACTTTGTGCAGCATTAACTTGGATCTTAGCTAAGAAAAAAAGGGAATACATTATCACAATCATATCCCTGAAACATACTTGTCTGTGAGGAAAAAAAGAAAAAGTGAAAACATCTATTACACAAACCGAGTGTTAATTAAAAAAGTTGGCGATAAGGTGATTTACACAATTTAAAACTACATAAAATCATACCCATGCTTTGCAAATACAACAATCAGCAAAAGCAGACTTGCAAATCTGTGCTATTTGCTGGTTCACAAAACCCTCAATGATAAATTTCGGACAGCAAAGCCTAACGGAACCAAGGGTATCCCTGTACAAACCCCATGGATATAAAAGAGTGTAGCAATTAAAACTGTCATCTTACCTCAGAAGATTGTACAGTCTCTTCACATAAGAATGGATCTCAGTGACAGCGTATGGTAGCAACCAGTGATGTGCACCAACACCGATGTATGTGGCTCGATAGACATTGACAAGATTGTTAACTAATCTTCCTAGTGGGTGCAGGGGGTGATCAAACGCCTGTGTATGGAAAGAAAGAATGATAAAGGGTATCAGTCACAGTATGAGACAGCAACCAGTGATGTGCACCAACGACGATGTATGTGGCTTGTTTACTAATCTTCCTAGTGGGTGTAAGGGGTGATCAAACGCCTGTGAATGGAAAGAAAGAATGATAAAGGGTATCAGTCACAGTATGAGACAGCAACCAGTGATGTGCACCAACATCGATGTATGTGGCTTGTTTACTAATCTTCCTAGTGGGTGCAGGGGGTGATCAAACGCCTGTGAATGGAAAGAAAGAATGATAAAGGGTATCAGTCACAGTATGAGACAGCAACCAGTGATGTGCACCAACGCCAATGTATGTGGCTTGTTTACTAATCTTCCTAGTGGATGCAGGGGGTGATCAAACGCCTGTGAATAGAAAGAAAGAATGATAAAGGGTATCAGTCACAGTATGAGACAGCAACCAATGATGTGCACCAACACCGATGTATGTGGCTCGATAGACATTGACAAGATTGTTAACTAATCTTCCTAGTGGGTGCAGGGGGTGATCAAACGCCTGTGTATGAAAAGGAAGAAAGGTAAAAATCATCAGACCAACAATGTACCTAGCTTGGGAAATATTGTCAAGTTTATTATAAATCATTCCCTCTTGAGCAGTTGGATAAATATAGAACATTGGATGTGAATGAAAAAAGGTACTAAAGTGGACTCTGCATAAGTCAAAGTTCTCTGAGTCAAATGATTGCCTAAGTTGGTGTGATTTGATGGAATAACTCATACAAGCCTGTGTTATTTACCTTTTCTGAATCAGATTTCTATATAAGTCAAACAGAATTATGTGGTCCCATTCAACTTAATAGGCAGAGTTACTTGTGATTTACTTTAACATATTTTGTCTACCCAGATGACACACAATATACATTGCTATAAATAGGTTTAACAAGTCATATTTCTGACAAGTTCTGACAAAAATATAAAATACATCTGCGCAGAATTTTCCATCCCTGGCATATAAGGGGTTAATACTAACCTTGTCTAGATAGTCTTGTATTGAGACGTAATCATCCTGTGTGATCTTGCCTCTGTTATGGGTTGGTATTCTCTCTAGACCATCTAGTGATATCCGCCTGTCAAGCCTAGTCACCAAGCAATCAGGTAAAACAACATAAGACACAACCATTACTAAAATCCATGTCACACAACTGATCAATGAATAGATTCTTCATTACACAATGATTTTTTAAAGAACAGGTAAATGAAGAACATATTGGGTAAAAGTAATGAATGACTACAAAGACTAGAAGAAATTAGAAAAAAGAAGTAATTAGAGATGAAAGAAGGAGAAAGAGAAGTAATAAAATATGTAAGAAAGATGTGTAAAAGAAGTGAGAGAATCATGGAACTAAGAGATGTCCCAATTGTTACTTTATGCGTATGCTTATTATGTTATGAATAAATCCAACAAAGGTGGAAGTGAAAGAAGATACGTGATCAAAGATAAAGAAGAATAATTGCTCACCCATCCCTGGAATCCTGCTGCCTGTGTCCACTGGAGAGTGCTACAGCAATGCCCTCCCAAGCCTTGTGAGAGTCTGGCGTAGCATCGTCTACAAAGCCAAGCAGTGACCTGCATTGACCAAAGATGTCTTCCCATTTCTGATCTGGAGGTACAGTGTGCTTCCCGATAGCACTGTGAAAGAAAGGGTAAAAAATGCAATCATTAATCTTTTCCATTCTCTTTCATGGTAAAAATCTAACTATAGTCTTTTGAGTAAAAAAAAATTAATATCCTTAATCCTAATATTTTTTAAAATTGCATACATGATAGAGAATGAAAAGTAGAATACTAGTATATTTATCAATCAAATGGCCTGTTGCAAGAAATTGCAATCAATCACAAATGAACTGCAAAATGGTTGTAGAATTGGCGCGCATTTTAATTTACACAGTTCATTTTCAAAGAGTAATAAAATTCTATCAAACCCACTAAATTTACCTTATAGTGATTAGATGCTCATTTGTGAATTTCTGGCATTTGAAGCATACTATTACATCATATATCATGTGAAGGAGACTGGACTGCAAATGGGTAGAAACTATTGGGGAGGCACCGTGGAGGCGCTGTAGTGTAGTGGACCAGGCTCTCGCCTTTCAACCAGAGGCCTGCAGTTAGAGTCACACCCTTGGTAGTAATTTCCTTCACCAAGAAATTCATCCATATTGTGCTGTACTCAACGCAGGTGAGATTAATGGGTAACTGGCAGGAATATTTATTCCTTGAAATGCCATGTGCGCTGGTGTATGCCGCGCTAAAGCCAGGGTAATAATGATAAAAGGCGCTTGGGCACTCCGCAGAGTGGATACATGCACTATATAAATTGCATCTATAATATTATTATTGTTATCATTACTGTATTGCTTACCATGGTCTCTTGACCTGCTGGTCCATCATTCCTTTCCTGAAGGTACCGTTTATTTTCACACCGTCTCCCCATATACCGTTGAAGGTGCCTTCCAGTACGTCTCCATTTGGTAGAGTTAAGGTGCCCTTGAGATATGAAAAAAGAAGAAATGTACAGTTACTGGTAGTGAATCAATCCATTCAGGAATAAAATGACAAAATTTATTCATTTTTCTCGCAACAACACATAATGGTTTACACATGCTTTTTCTGCAAAGACCTGATGATGTGAAGAAAAAAAAATAACAGCACTAAGACGTAATTCCACCTGTAATTTCTGGCTTATTTGCCATCTATATGCAGTTAAATTTTTGTTTGGGTTTTATATTTTTGACCATGAACTTCTTAAAATCTTCACTTATTAGAATGCCCAGAGATTTATATACAATTGATTTCTCGCTAATGTGTGAAACGGTCTGAAATTAAGTGAATACCCTAAAATTTATGTACGTTAAAATATTGTCATTCACATTAATCATACAATATATAAACAATGAAATTTCAAATTTCAAGTTCAAAAACATTTGAATTAATGACAATTTATTGTTCTTTGGTGGTAATAAATTGCTTACCAAAAAATTATTAATGATTTTTATTTAAAGCAAATTCTTTTGCATATGTATATTTGTATACCTTTCCATTGAGTGTTGGTCCTGTAGCTAACTCGCCTTCATAACACGTCCCATCCTCAGTGACTAGCACACCAGCACCCTGATGAAAAAAAATTAAAATTTGAAAATCCTGGTCCATTTATCAAGAGAAAGGAAATACCCTAAGCATTGTAATTATGCTTCTTGCAAATATGGATTTCTTAGGCCCCTATCACATAGAAGCCTGGAAACAACACGATTCAACACAACTCTTTGTTCCGTTCACAGTTAGCTGCCTCCGAACAAAGAGTCGTGTTGAATTGCGTTGCTTCCAGGGGCCCTATGTGACTGGGGCTTTAGTTGTTTTTATGACAATCCTACCACTTACAATATGTAGCGGTTAAAATGAAAATTGACAGAAGGAAATTCATTTAATTTGTGACCCATATCCCAAATAGGAAGATGTAGATTCAAACTGTGACAGTTAAGAATAGAAAGGGTAAATAATAATACACTGTTACACATTGCTTTTGCTTCACAAAGATAGAAGTGGCTACCCATAGTAGAGAAAGCACAACAATCAATTCCACTAATCAAAACCCCAAATGATACACTTACATTCAACTTGTTGTGAGCAAAGACGGCTTCATAGTATATTCCACTCAGCGTAATGACAAGTCCGTTTCCATGACGATGATCATCCTGCCACATGCCCATGTATTTCTCTCCTCTGGAGTTATCATCAATCACTCCGTAACCATGACGCTTCCCGTTCCGCCAGTTCCCAATGTAGATATCCTGGACAGCACCATTGCCGAGCTGCAGGGTGCCATGGCCATGCTTTACACCATCTTGGAACTCACCCTCGTACACATCTCCATTCTGATATCTATGGAGATAAAATACAGAAGGAAATATAGTGAAGCTTTGAAGAAAAATGATTAATAAGGGATATATTGTAGCCATTTGTGGATAGGAATCTTTCATAATCCAGCCAGGTTTAGGCTAAATAAGTGAATCACATTATGTGTCACGGGATAGATCACGTTGACAATCTCAACAACAATCATGAGTGTTATTCAAATTTGTTAGGCCAATTAAACACATGTTCTTTACAAAATGCCTTTAATGTGGCTCTAACTGTCAACCTACTGCATTCCTAAGAACTGTAATTTAAATGAAAGTTACTCGTATAATAATTGAGTCACAAAGTAAGGAACTTTTCCACAATGGCCATATCTTCATTAAGATTCAAAGACTAGTCCAGAGTTACAGCAAAAGCTGTGGACCGAGCATGCACAACTGTACAACAGCAGCTATGCTTTTCTGTGTTACTCTCCACTCTCTTATACTTTTGCATGTCTTGAGCACGACTGAGGCGTCGTGGCGTGCGCCTGAAATCAAGCTGTTCGGGACAGTCATAGACTTGAGTTAGTTCCTGCCGGTGGGTTCGAAGCCTGGTCGCATACCGTCTTTCGGATGGATACGTTAAGATGGCGACCCTCTTTCTCTCTTCTTCTTCTGGCGTAAATATTCAGAATTGAATGATACACGCCTCTAAACTACATCCTTTCCTTTCTTTTTAATTAATTGTCGTGGATTTGATGGCTTATAAGTATTATTATCATCCAACTGAAGCAGAGAGCCCAGATATATAATGTAAAGCCGTAATATCAGGGGATTCAATACAAATTGAAGACGTTACCTGAGGATACCAACTCCATGCATCTTCCCTTCCAGCCACTGTCCTTCAAAGATCTCTTGCTTGCTAAGGTCAGGACCAGGCACTGTCAGGATCCCATGTCTGAAGAAATATGAATAAAACAAAATTACATTTTCATCCTTATACAACTTTAGTACTTGACAGGGAAATATCATCCTTTTCAGAGGACTCAAAGTTTTCTTGCAATTGATGGTTTGAAAATTAAACATACATTTTAGATTTCTGCGCTAATGAGATGAAATTGGAATTTACAATATTAATTATTATAATGGTGGCTATTTATTTATGAATTTCTAGTTTATAAAAACTTTGATTTCGCCGTAAATTTTGAGTAGTGCATCTCTTGCTGATCAGGATAAGTGACTTCTTACAATTTCATTTTCGAGAATCATCCTTTCAAATTTGAGAGTGGTAATGCAATACTAACCCATGCTGTACACCCTTCACAAAGGATCCAGTGTATTTTCTCCCATCTGGCCATCGTAATGTTCCCCTGAAATGATAAAACAAGTGGTTACATTATGAAAAAGTTGCTGCATTAAAACTTGATTTCTTTTCGAAATATCGAACAAGGCCTACAAACCAGAAGTTTCTTGACATCGACATTATTCTTAACACAAATAGAAAAAGTTAATGCTAGTTATGTCCCCAATCCAGACTTGCAATTGACTGCAAGTTTCAAATATTGGTGCTGATGAATAAACACAAGTGTTGCATGCCAGGTCATCCTATCAAAAGTGGAATCCATGAACCTAACAAATCTTTTCTGATTTCTTTACAGCCGATTTGAATGGATTGCAATAAACTCATTAACTAAAAAAAACTACGTTTAAAAGCTCCTTGCTACTTTACTGGCATTTTCCTAAGTTCTAAAAAAGGGCATTAGTTGAGGCGACATATAAAAATTATCCTGTGTTGGATGAAAAAATAATCTAGAGTCATACCTCAAAGCCATAACTATGACCACTCATTCAAAATCATACTTCAAAGTTTTGCCAGTGTGAAAGTGACCAAGTGGCATCAGAATGATTTTGTTAGACACAGCTTTCGGATAATAACTATTCTTCTAAAATACAAGTTGCTACCCTAAGGCTTTGTGTAACAAAATCCTTTCTGTGCCACTGATGTGACTTTATTCTACTTTACTTACTTTCCATTACATTTTCCATTGAGCCAGGTTCCTTCATACACTGCATCTTTGTGCACTCCTGTTGAGCTGAATGCATGACGACCTTGTCTGGTGCGCTTAGGTGGGACCTGAATACAAACATCCATAGAATAAAGCTGGTCAATCAACAGGGACATTGCAGAAATTATAATGTGAATTATTAACTCTTGAAAAAAAATGCTATCTTATGTGAAAAAACAACTTTATCAGTACTCTTTTGCTCACAAATTCGATCAGCAATCATGAAATAAACACTGAATTCAATAAGATCACAAATCCTCAATTCCCAAACAGTTGGCATCTCTCGTGTTGCAAATAACCTTCAATCAATTGCAAATTGTAAAATGCATTTCCTTCCAACGGGCCATAAATTTGCTCATCTATGAACCAATAAACATTTGATGTAAATAGAGACCCATAAATTATAAGCACATATTATTCATCACTGTTACATCAAATTACTGAATATCTTACTTTCTGGAAGGCACCATCTTTCTGAGTGGTATCAGGACTAGGGCTTTTTGTACTGCTGGTGAGGATTACATCAATGGCTTGGTTGATCGACCATAACCATTCCGCTTTCTCAGCAGGAGAGGGCGCTTGTAGCACTAACGACTCCTCAGGCATGTGCAGCTGGATTGCATTGCTGGGAGATGAGAAAATGAAAGGAGTGTTTTGAAAGGTTTTTGAAAGAAATAAACAACATTAAAAAAGAAATGTCAAAAGAATTGTCAATGCCTCTAATTAAAACAATCAAATAAATGAAATCATACACAGCTATTCTGCTGGAATAGTACGAGAGGGCATCTCACTTGTCAGTAATTTCAAACAAGTTTGCAAATTGCTGGTGACTGCTTCTCACTGATAATGAATAAGGATTATTTAATGACATAACATCTAAGACATATTTCATAAGTTAATGTAGTAACTGGTTCTGGCAAAAAACAAAGAAATTACTAATCTCAACCTGAATTGAAAGGAAATGAAAGAAATAGATGTAGCATATTAATAGGAATAGATTAAAAAAAAGTGAGGGGAATCAAATTCATGATAAGTATATGAAAAGTTAAGAAAAAGCAATGGATAGAGGTGAAATTTAGAGGTTACTTACATAACTTGGTCTGTGTCAGGAATAGGCTCAGCCCATACTAAGCCAAGGCTGAAGATTTGATGATTTGAAAACTGTCAGTAAAAAAAAATAGATGTAAATAAATGATGCCATTATAGATTATATCGCAAAGAGCACTTTCCTGTCTTGTGATCTTCCAAGAAACCTTTTTAACCATTTCAAGATGATGGAATACATTCCATGTTTTGGTTCATGAACTTCGGATGCAGGGATCGAAAAATGCACGAGCAAATTAAGAAGAATAATTGTACAAACAAATATTACCATTATTATTGTGCTACCACTGGATTCTTGATGAAGATTATTTTTCAAATGGAAATGATCACTGAAATTGTCATATATCTCTTAATTGACAAAACAGTAAACATTAACAAAATAAAAACAAATATTTTTTATCAAATGAATTGTCAACTTTTCCACTTTTTCAAACACTCTTCAGCAATTAAAGATTGCATTGCATTACAAAGAAACTTTCTGATGAGACAAATGAATATTTTACTATTTACGGAATATATGGTGAATTATTGTGCTCTAAAATAATTTCTGTCCTGAATAGGCTAATGAAAATAAAATAGTCTGTCAATTCAAATTACATCTTATAGCTATTGTGTACTTCTGTAAATATTCTTTACAATGTCATGATTGTTATAAATTATTTGGAAATAGAATACAAACTCTGCCTTGGTGATAGAAAGCTACAAGTTGAATACTTAATCAAATACATATAAATTAAAACGAGCAAAAAAAAAAATCCAGGAGGAGTTACATGCATAACACAAATACAGCACATATGACGCTACATGTACCATGCACACAGGTAGTAACTAACACATAAGACTATAAATAACAACAATATTTGGTCTGACAATAAGAAAAATTCATAGTCTTAAAATGTACATGAATGTACATAAAAAAAATTCCCAAAGTATATTGTACAGTCAATACAAGATAATAACAATAAATATAGAGAATATACAAAATAAAAACAAAAAGTATTACCACTCCAAACCCCTGAGTGCATAGGATTTGGAAAGATAATTGAATTCATTTGTGATATTTAAAATAATCAATTTATCAAAGAAAAATGGGGGAAATTCTGAAATGTACAATGCTTTCCATATGATAATGAAAATTGTTATCAATTTTCTCATCTAAGTTTCTCTAAACTTGGGACAGAGATGATGAAGACTTTAAACACTTTCCCCCTTTTAATCTTGAATCATTGTGTAACTATTCTAAGATTGATTTTTGCAGATTTGAAAAGGGCTGAGTGTGAATTACCAATGAAAATATATTTGTAATTTCCTAAGAATTCACAAACTTGAAAAATAAAAACAGTACATAGCAACAAATTGGAATGTGAGAGGAAAATATCTTCATGCTCTCTATTCTATAAAACTTGGATAAACTGGGCTTCATCACGAAAATAGAATACAAGAAGTGATGAAAAAAGGGCACAAAATTATAAAGCAATTAATGACAATGCTAAAATTATTTTGGAAAATGTAAGTAAGATTCAACACATCTTGCACAGTTTGCAATTATTGGGATCAACTTGGCATTGTTCAATCACTTACAGGAAGTGACTACAGTTGAGTGGTATATGAGTGCAGCATTGTGGGTAAAAGCACTTTCTCACAACACTTTCTACATATTCACACAGAAACATGACTACTGAAAGCATTGTTATACCTTCTTAGCATCAGGGGCATTGTGCATTGAAGGCATATCTACTTTACCATCCTCCTTATAGTGTTCAATGATTTATGAAAGAATAGGAACAAAGGCATTAAACATCAAATTAAGATTAAGAAAATCGACTTGCATTTTCATCGTTATCAGAGGCACTGTTCTATGTTTGTATGAGAATAAAATGAAATGTTTTGAAAAATAATATAAACTATTTCCAATTCACATTTCAAAAGTGGGTTGCAATGCTATCAGTGGGCTACAGGTATGAAAATGATTATTAAACCCTTACAATAATGTAATGTTAAAGGTCCACTATTATGAAAATACAAGTTGATCTGTATTGATGTATTATACCATTATCAATACCCTTTTTACTGAAAGAGAGTCCAAATGTTTTTCATATATTTCATAATATTTTTTCTTCATTTTTATGTTGGCTT
>BQKZ01007998.1:0-12836 GCA_036244855.1 Temnopleurus reevesii | reverse complement strand
GAGTAATAGAGAGTAATTACAACTTCCTGTGAGGAATTGAAATCTGTAACATTTGCAAACTCAGCATACAACTTTTAATTGGTGTGTGAATCATGGTGAATTTTCTCTTCATTAATATTTGGAGAGAATTCATGCTGTTTCCTATACATTAACAACATTTTTCTAGTAAGAAAGTTGTGCATGCTTCAACTACACTCTAGGCCTACCAATGGAAGGACCCACGAATGTATCTAAATCAAGAACATAACAGAAATAGACGGTAAGACCATCAAACTCTTAATCAATTCCTTGACCTAAATGTGGTCACACCCATACCACTCAAATTTTGACAAGCAGAAGATTATGCTGTCACAAGAAAGCATTTATAAGTGACACATCTGGGAGTTCCCCTATCCCTGTTTAAGTAATTAATGCAATTCAAGACACTAGTTTCTACTGATCAAGAAGAGATTGTAAATATGTCTGAATGCATTTACTAATCCCATAGGTTCAGATCAAAGAATATGTCTCACTTTTCACTTCCAATGTCATTCTAATCCTTGCCAATAACAATAAGTGATATCAAACAATATCTCATGATACCATTCAATATTGATCCGTTGGCGCTCGGGAAGAAAATGGGTGGTTACTATGTCTAGCTGTTATTAGCAGATTATTTCAAAACTTTCTTCCTTTTACATAATCATAGGTACATGTACTGCATCAAACAAACACCTGATGATGTCAGGAAATACATAAAGTAAAGTGTAAAACAAACATGATATTTTGATTTATTAAAAAGAACACACTAACAGTTACGTCCATAACCAGAAGAGGACACCTCAGCTCAGATGAGCTGTTAACAGTGAAAACTTTATAGCATCTACAGTGGTTCTTAATTTGGATTTATCATCAGGGGGGAAGAATGGCATTCATTAATCCAATTCACTTTCTACTCATACCTTCACTCTCTTTGGGACAAGCTGACCGGTGTGTCCTAGCTGACCATCAGAGTTACAGCCCCATGTATAGACTTGACCGTTGGCTGAGATAGCCACACAATGTGAGGACCCGGACACGATGCGAACAATGTTTTTACTGCTCAGTTGTTTGATAGTGCATGGTGTATGCCTGGAATGAAGAAGCAAAGAAAGTGATCAAGATTAATGCACTGCAGGCATATATGTATATGTTAAATTATGAAATACACTCAATAAACCGAAACATTCAAGACAACATTTTGCCATTTTAAAGAAGGGAAGGAAATAGAAGAATGCACTAAAATAAAAACTACTTATATAGGCTCCGAAAAACTTCCCATTTAGAATTGGAGTGGATTTGTCATATTTCCTGTAAAGAGAAAGCAAGTCAAGATACGGCAAAAAATGAATACATGAAACTTAAATTACTACAAAGGTAACTAATGATGAGATAAATATGGTTGGAACACTCCATTCACAGCCATTTGAATGAATGAATCTCTTCCTGGAAGTTTAAAAAGTATGTAATAATGCAATAATACACCCTAACAAGTTTAAAAAAAAAACATCCTATGATATACATGTAGGATAAACAAACAAGAATAATGAAAATGATATTCAATATTTACAAACCATCCCATGAAATACCATTCATATCATCAAAATCATTGAAAAATAGAATAAAGCTTTATGATCATTAATTTGTACACTAACTTGATTCTAATGTCTGCTAGAAAGCAAGACTGAAATGTCTGCAGCATGCTGATAACAGACCAGGGGCCTGTAACATAAAAGATGCAATTAAACTTACAATAAATATTTATCGTAAGTCTATGGCAAAACGTGTACCATAGAAATACGATTTATTGCAAAATCTATCGTATCTCTTTTATGTTACAGACCCCAGGGGAGTGTTGGTGCAAGTGGGGAATAATTATCATCTTCCTGATGTTGACAGGTATGCATCAGTCCATTGACAATCTTGGTATTTCTAATGATTAAATTCAAGGAGAAATGTGTGACTAATGGCACTCATCAGATCTAATTTATATTAAGCTCAAGACTCAATCTTTTTCATGGTCATTTATTATCATCTCTACAGTTTGTAAATAAAGATTGGTGATAAATCTTGCTGACTGAACAATGTCTCTTTCATGGTCAAATCTTTTCGTAGATAGAGATCATTCATTGAGAGAGTATTTTGCTTCAGAAAATGCTTGAAGACAAGTTACACAGATCATAGGATTGCAGCCCTCCCAAACTCTCAGAAAAAAAATAGAAATCATTTGGCTCAAAAAGAGAGAAGACAATCTCCATGGGAATGATTGGTAAAAGGCATGAAATGCAAAAAAAAATGCAGTGATTAAGGAAGATAAAAATCTTATTGTTTTCTCTGTATCCACATTGGCTTGTACATGCAGGTCTGGGATCGATGTACAAATCAAACCTCCACTGCAAAATTGACATACAAAGGTTCCATCTGGCTCTTTTAGAATTATTACATTGTGTCATGTACATCATGTATATGCACAATTGCAGTACCGTTGATCCCTATATACTCCATACTCACTTGTAGAAGTAATTTCAGTTTTATTCTTTTTAACAAAAATATTCTTTAAATTATAGGCTATATGAACTTTGCATACAATTTTTAAGCATTTGATATTTATTCTTACACGTAATTTCTATTATGATACTACTGAATATTTTCTTTCAAAAGCTTACAAGAGTTTATCATTCAATTATTTTTTTTGGTAAATATACAGGAGGCAATTACACAAATCAAATATGTCCTAATACTCTCAGAATTCTTTATTGAATGGTTTGTTCAATTTTGTCGTAACTTGAACAGACTACTTAACTTGTTCCTCTTCATAGATTAGGAGCACACTGGTGTTTAGGATGTATTCCTGGTTAATATTCAAGCTCATTTTAACATCAATTTCAAGTAAACTTTCACTTGTATTGCTAGCGAGAGGGAAAGGAAATCAGGCCTTTCCGTGAGACCGTCCTTGCTTCTGGGTACACTTGACATTTGCTTTATGAAGGAACTCATTACTCACGGCTGACGAAGGCCCTAGGCAGTGGTCGACCAGATGGCATTAAGGAATAGTGACTCAATCAAAGAGGGCTATATCCAGGTCATATGGACCCACAGGCATTCAACTTAATTTCATCCGCATTACATCAACAAATATGCAACCTTTATTGGCAACATGCCTGGCCAGCTTGGATGTACGAATTCTGAAATTGTGCACTCATTGTATTACATGAATGGTATTTTCAACCATTTATGTACGGAATGTTGAGGTTTATAATCTTTGTGCATGGACTTGATAAATCTATACACTTTTATCAAAATGAAAATAATCCGGTTCAGATATATAGGCCTTCTGAATTAAATCACAATCTTTTTGCTCTTTTTATCCTAGGTTTCTCAACCTAACAGGAAAGTCCGTACTTCCTTTCTATGTTATACTTGCTTACATCCCTTGATAAACAGATTAACACATTTGAATTATATAATCCAGTAGTCTACCATATCAATTCTAGGGTTCCTATCTTTTGGCGATTAGTAGTATCTCAAACTTGCAATAGATACCATTAATGAAAGAGTCAAAATTTAGTTCCTGAATATTTCACTAAACAAAATGAATGAATATACATGTAGGTTGAAATTTAATATACCATAGTTCTTTCAGAGTTTGTCTTTGNCATGAAATGTTTTGAAAAATAATATAAAATATTTTTAATTCACATTTCAAAAGTGGGTTGCAATGCTATCAGTGGACTACAGGAATGAAAATGATTATTAAATCCTTACAATAATGTAACTCTATGTTAAGGTGATTCTTATATTATCAAGTGATGCATATCTATAGTGTCTTTGCCAGGCCTTGCCAACCTTGCTCTGCATTGTATCACTATAATTAAGAAAACTGTATGAAAAAATAACTTGCATCAGGGGCCAGTTGAAAGAAGGGGGCCTAGCTATCCTCTTCTTGTGAAGACATTTTAACTTCTTGTATCCTCTTATCCTATTGGCTATGCAATTCTCATATTCTGTATACAGAAGACTTTGAGTAGGAACTATCCGGTTGTAATAGTCAATATGTTAACACAGACATGGCATCAACATTTTATTGTCTTCATTAAGGAGATAAATAAGACTAAGCAAGAACAGAATAGCTCAAACTATTTCTAGCAACTAGCCCTTGATTCTTCTGATTGCTTTGAAACAAAAACTGCTCCTCATCTGTTTATTTACTTACATATGCATGGACAAGGATATCATTGAAGAGGAGAAACCAATGAGTAGAGAGACGTTTAGCTTTGGCTAGCTGCAGAGGCTTTGTACGACTGTCACGCAGTAGGCGTCTGTCAGGTGATTTGATGGATTCCTGTGGGTTAATTATTAGGTGTAACTCAATAGGCCGGTTGACTAAAAGATTCAAATTTATGATTGTTTCTTGCCAACAACCATAATCATGTGGTATTCCTTAGACAGATCAATAACAATTGAACTATGATACTTGGAATCCAATTTGCATATATTTGTTGCTATTTTGGGCAAACTTGCAAGTCATCAAAATCAACTTTTGTGTAAAAAGAGTGCAGCTATTAGTAAACCCCCCTAGTTTCTTTTACTTCATGGTCAAAGGAACAATACCATCCACATTACAAATATATACAGAGTAACGGTTCAGCCCACTACAATCTCTATTCATTAACACATTTCACATTTTTAAATCATGTTCCATTGGAATTTTTACTATCTCCTTCAAGTATGATACCCCAAAACAAACTTCCTTAACCACTTTCTGAAATGGAAGCCCCCAAAAGCTGAGCAGTAACCAATTCTACACCCACTGAACACATCAATATGTGTGCAAATATGACAAAGAAATCAACAATTTCTTTGTTGAATGGTATAGTTCAGTTGTTAAAATCGATAAATGAAATGCTACAATGGTAAAACAGGGCTGAATACCAGATGAAAAATTTGAACGGGAGTTATGAACATTCTAAGAAACACGACCATATAGTGGGAAATTACATCATCGTATTACTATCTTTTGCCAGACACTTATGAAATAAATTTGAACTTACAGCTAACTTGCTTGGACAGCCTTCCCAGAATGCTCTTGTGTCGTCTGCATCAGCTTGTTTCTTCTCCACTGCCTTCTTAAGCTCTTCCCATGATGCACTGCTCTCGTTCAGCATGCTATACTCGCCAGAGTCCTGTCATAGAAACCACAATGCATTCTCCCTCAATCAGTATCATACAATTACATATTTCATTTTGAGCAATTTGTGAACAAAAAAAAAAGATCTGATCAAATGGCATGTCCCTAAAGCAGGGACCTATTGGGCCCAAGCTCAAAGTTTGTATCTAATTGAAAAAATCTATCATTTATTATTTTTCCCCATGATCCTATAGAAGCTCTTAAGTTCATCCATTTCTGTTCATTATTTTATTTCACAAACAATATGACAAATAGAAGAAATTTACAAATTTATGTACAATTCCAGAAGTTCATATTAGGTNTCATGGTCATTTATTATCATCTCTACAGTTTGTAAATAAAGATTGGTGATAAATCTTGCTGACTGAACAATGTCTCTTTCATGGTCAAATCTTTTCGTAGATAGAGATCATTCATTGAGAGAGTATTTTGCTTCAGAAAATGCTTGAAGACAAGTTACACAGATCATAGGATTGCAGCCCTCCCAAACTCTCAGAAAAAAAATAGAAATCATTTGGCTCAAAAAGAGAGAAGACAATCTCCATGGGAATGATTGGTAAAAGGCATGAAATGCAAAAAAAAATGCAGTGATTAAGGAAGATAAAAATCTTATTGTTTTCTCTGTATCCACATTGGCTTGTACATGCAGGTCTGGGATCGATGTACAAATCAAACCTCCACTGCAAAATTGACATACAAAGGTTCCATCTGGCTCTTTTAGAATTATTACATTGTGTCATGTACATCATGTATATGCACAATTGCAGTACCGTTGATCCCTATATACTCCATACTCACTTGTAGAAGTAATTTCAGTTTTATTCTTTTTAACAAAAATATTCTTTAAATTATAGGCTATATGAACTTTGCATACAATTTTTAAGCATTTGATATTTATTCTTACACGTAATTTCTATTATGATACTACTGAATATTTTCTTTCAAAAGCTTACAAGAGTTTATCATTCAATTATTTTTTTTGGTAAATATACAGGAGGCAATTACACAAATCAAATATGTCCTAATACTCTCAGAATTCTTTATTGAATGGTTTGTTCAATTTTGTCGTAACTTGAACAGACTACTTAACTTGTTCCTCTTCATAGATTAGGAGCACACTGGTGTTTAGGATGTATTCCTGGTTAATATTCAAGCTCATTTTAACATCAATTTCAAGTAAACTTTCACTTGTATTGCTAGCGAGAGGGAAAGGAAATCAGGCCTTTCCGTGAGACCGTCCTTGCTTCTGGGTACACTTGACATTTGCTTTATGAAGGAACTCATTACTCACGGCTGACGAAGGCCCTAGGCAGTGGTCGACCAGATGGCATTAAGGAATAGTGACTCAATCAAAGAGGGCTATATCCAGGTCATATGGACCCACAGGCATTCAACTTAATTTCATCCGCATTACATCAACAAATATGCAACCTTTATTGGCAACATGCCTGGCCAGCTTGGATGTACGAATTCTGAAATTGTGCACTCATTGTATTACATGAATGGTATTTTCAACCATTTATGTACGGAATGTTGAGGTTTATAATCTTTGTGCATGGACTTGATAAATCTATACACTTTTATCAAAATGAAAATAATCCGGTTCAGATATATAGGCCTTCTGAATTAAATCACAATCTTTTTGCTCTTTTTATCCTAGGTTTCTCAACCTAACAGGAAAGTCCGTACTTCCTTTCTATGTTATACTTGCTTACATCCCTTGATAAACAGATTAACACATTTGAATTATATAATCCAGTAGTCTACCATATCAATTCTAGGGTTCCTATCTTTTGGCGATTAGTAGTATCTCAAACTTGCAATAGATACCATTAATGAAAGAGTCAAAATTTAGTTCCTGAATATTTCACTAAACAAAATGAATGAATATACATGTAGTTTGAAATTTAATATACCATAGTTCTTTCAGAGTTTGTCTTTGATTAGAATTGTATCTAATAAGGTTGTTTTAGGTTAACAAAACATTTAAAATAAAAAAATATTTAATTAAAGTTTTTAAGATACATATAAGGTGCAATTTATATGAACATTAATCATCTTTTTAAAAGAAAAATTCATTTCTTTGCACACTCTATACAGATAACAACAAAAAAATAGGTATGATTATGAGAATTGCAACAGGAAATGTAGTACATGGTTCTTTTATTTCTTTTCAAGAAATTGATGATTTTGGAAGAGTCCCTTTAAAAAGCTCATTATTCATTTCTTGTTGAATCCCATGGATGCACACTGGCAATCATGATGAATAGCCTTCTTCACATGCAATCACATGTGTTTACATTACAATGCAGCTATGAGTAATGTATGATAGGGGTGTACTTTCTTTTGAGCAACACAAACTCTAAATAGAGACCAAACTATATTAATTCATGGTTTCAATGCCCTCATGTATCGCTTTTAAAAGGGAACAACATTATATGACAATGCACTCTTCGGGCTTTTCAATGCATATTGGTGTGTAATCCTTAATTGTGTCAGTTACTTCTCAAAAGGAATAATAATACCCCCGGCGCCACCTCACAGAAATGGAGGCAGAAAAATATTGTACATGTGTGTGTACAAAATGATGAAAAGCCAAAGAAAGGAGAGTTCTCAATATCCTATGTACATGTATATTCAAATATAATTATATTAAGCTCACATATTGGCACGGTTACATTAAAACAAGAGAAGGTGTGTTTCTAAATATCAGAACTTGTTTTATTTCCCCCTGAAGAAGAGGGCAGGTTGCCCCCGAAAATTTGGGACGTTTTAATAAAAATAAGATTGGCATATAAAATGCACACCTTCTCTCGTCTCATCTTCAAATGTAATTATGATATGCTTTATATTGCAAAACATATACAGGCAAAATACACCTCATACAATGCATTATTAGATGGGCCCATAAAGGGAAGCGAAATTTGTGAAACCTAACCCACCTCCCTTCTCTCTGTTTATGCGAGGGCGAGACAAAATGGTGCAATCTCCCTAGGGACATGTTGCCTCAATATCGCATAAATTGGTGTGGAGGCTCTAACCTTAATAACACCATCACTGCCATCTGTGTGTACTGCCCACTGACTGGCCCATGGATTAAATGTGTGCCCATGGAGAGCTGCGAGCTCTATACTCTTACTATACGCGTATGCACATTGTGCCTTGAAAAGACAATGCATCGGGTGTGTCTTACTCTGCACAAGCCTGATATTGAATTAAAGGATTTATTTCAATAAAACTCTAGGACAATTCAACACAATACATTTTGAGAAAAAATTGGCACTTCTTCTACATCTTAAGAAGATATTGCAATGCATACATGCATACAAGTAAATCATCCCCCAACTGAAATTCCTAATTTTTATCAGTTATTCACTAAACTGGTGAATATGCCCAATGAATACCAAATTGTCAGTTTACGCAATGTACTGGAAAGAGTTTTTATGTAATATTGCAACGTTGCTTAATCCAATCCTTGTGTATTTGATTATGTAAATATTTACTTTTGATTATTAAACATACTTATTCTTTTTTACTAACTGTGATATTCAAAATAGCAATCTGACAAGTAGGCATGTATGCTTGCATACAAATGCTGAATATTCCCTGCATCTGGATATTCAAAATGTGCAAATAATCACCGAGGGGCAAATTATCATCTCAGAATACAAGAAAAGAATATGACCCTTCAGAGTTCTGATATGTTATAACAATACACATTGTGTGCAGGTGGATTCCTTAGCACACACACAGTAGCCAAGACACAAGGTCTGTCTTCAATCACTGAACTGGGATTCTATTAATAGGACCGTGAGTATTTACATTACTGGAGCACAATTGTTTTCATCTCCTTTCATCAATCATTTTCTCAATGCCTTCACTCTTTATACTCCTCTCTCTCTCTCTCTCCCTTTCTTTGCATCATGCTTTGCACCATTTTGACTTTTTACACAATTACTAAAAAGGCCCTATTGTTCTATTCATATACACAAAAATTTTTAACACATTGTACGTGCTATAAAGGAAAAATAAAAGGCAATATTAGCACACTTTAAAGATTTTTCATGCGTTTCATGTATGTAATGAATGATGCCTAAAGGAATATCATGACAACTTTCTCCCTATAAAACTATGTCTCTGTAATTTATCACAAATGCATTGAAGCACTTTTAAAGGCATAATATCCTCTTGTGTTCATTCCAAGTATAACATGTATACATTTGTCCTTTCTCATGTATCTATCATTTTCCTGCCCATACCTGTACGACTAGCGTAGAATTAGAATCTTACCTGTCTAGAGTATCTCCTTGAGCAAGCTGTCCCATGGTGCCTTTGCCAAAGCTCCAGACCTCCGTCTGATAGACCAGATCATCCAGTCCACTCATCAGAGGTGACATGGTTCTAAGTTTCCTCTCGGGAAGGCTACAGCTGGACTCAGCCACCATCTGGTTATCCTTGTCCCTGATGATCAGCTCCGTCTCACAGATGGAATTATCGCTGCTTGCTCGTGAGATGGTCTCCGTGAGGCTTGTCCTCGGCATCATGATCTTCTCCAGTCTCAATGCAACGGACTGCGGTAGAGACGCCAGGATACGAGTGCTAGGACCAGGTCGTTGCTGCGGGGTGACACCTTGCACAGGACTACCTCTGATGTTGAGGGGCTTCAACTGTTCTGTGAGATATTCCTTTGAGCTTTTGGATGAGGAGGCAAAGACATCATCTTCCTCTTCTTCAGCACATGCTCCATCGAGACCATTCCTTGAGACACCGTTAGAAGGACTGCCATTCTGTTTTAATGATTCTTCTTTGATTCTCTTTAGGTTTCCACCAGAGTCTTCCAAGGTGTAGGTGCCTGTGAACAGATTTGAGAACAAATGAAATATGTTAAGTAGATCTAAACAAGGAAACAGAGCATAATTATTCTTTGATATATGACCTCCTTAAAGATAGCATTAATTTCAGGACATAAGATTTCAAGAATAGATCGTAGGATGGTTTGGTAGCCTAAGAAAGGCAATAAATTTAAAGTATTAAAAAGTAAAATGAGAATAACTGTACATACACATATAACGATTATAAATTATCAGTGCATAATCTCCGCAATTTAGCTATGAATGATGTTGAGGGCTTTTTCTTTTCCATTTTATGTTAATATTTGATGAAAAATGCCTAAACCCACTGATTCACTGCCTTGAAGCAATTTGAAATATTCTCTATAGATACAGATAACAAGGCGAAACTTCAAAAGAAAAAATACAACTAGAATAAAATCATATTATTACCTCTACTTGCACTAATCAATCAAAACTTGTTCCTAATATGCAAATTGAATGCTTAATTTTTGTTTTCAAAATATATGTTCCACTGCACTATTGCAAATGTTCATTAATTTGCCTACTTTAAAATGTCTTCTGTCCAATCTCGTGTACTGGTACCTACAGTCTGGTGAATCTAATTTAATGCATGCATTAATCTTTCATCCATTACCGAAAGCAGCATGCTGCATGCTCAAGCATCAATATCGTGCGTATCAACTGCCTACATCAGCGTCTAATAACATAAAGCTATATCTACAATGTACATGTAGATCCCTAGATAAGATTGTGAAAAACCACTGCAAAACCTGCAATGCCTTGCTTATATTCATTTCTCTCTATATAATTCTATTTTCAATCTAAATGCAAAGTGTGTTAATCTCTTCATACTATTTATGCCGAACAGGTTATTCAAAATCAATAAAGTGGAATGATTTCCTCAAATACAATGGCATTCTTCCCACTTGGAACACCCACTGTTCAGTTGTACAAAATCTATACAAATATTTCACACCTGAAAGGTGTACTTTCCATGAACTGATTTATTACCCGTGTGACCTGAAATTTCCAATTTAACATCATACATGTCAATAGTTATTTTCATCAAACATAAGAAATAAAGAAAAAGATGTACATGTACCCTGTATCATTTTGTCAGTGATTTAAAGCTGGCTATCAATAGACAGTTACATGTACTTAAACCTGACAATGTATGAAGTGACCAAAAAAAGTGTTTTTTTCTTGCAAATACAAAAATTGAACTTGGTTGGATGCAAACTGAAAACAGCATCAATAATTTTAGACTGGACCATTTAAAACTGAAAAGATTATTAGGACTGAAATTACAAAGAAAAAATATTGTAAATCATGCATCACAACTCTTTCAAGCAATTCCATGCTTGCATTACCAAGTTAGAATGTTAATTTTATTTCTATCATGCATTTTGTATTCTTACAGTTCCTCATTGCCATCTGGAGATTTCTGTATATGGAAGACTAATACCAGTAAGACTTGCTGAAATGAACTACATAGAATTCATCAACAGATTTTCTACATACCACACAGGTGGGAGTTGGGAATTCAGGAGTTCTAGAATTTCTATTTGACTGCACTGGATTGGGCAACATGGATGATGATGGATGAAAGCTTAATTGTCATGATATGAACATTACATGACACTATAGAACGACAATACAGACAAGAATAATGACTGTAAATCCCAACCCACCTGCCCTACCTCTTCTATACAAAATGAATTTATGAATAAAATATTCAAAACAATTTTATTTTTGTATATTACTTAAAATAAATATCAAACTCCTTCAAGAGGTTCACTCTATCACACATTGCTAAAATGATGCTTGAACTACAGCACTACTCTCACCCATTCTAGGGGTGGAGCTCTACAATGAATGTTAGTAGGGTTAGTAAGGAGGGGGTCATGCATACCTTCACTACTACCTTGTGAAGAGGTTGACCCACGATCTCTTCGTTTCTTCTCCACCATCTCTGTAGCAGCAGCCCATTCTGCCTGCTGAGCCTGTATGGCAGCGACATCGATGCTGTCAGGTGATATACTCCTAGATGTGGTGTCTGCAGCATCAGGACACAGCAAGGAGCTGTCAGATATGATGACAGTGTCACCTTCATCATGCATTGTGTATACTGTTTCTTGACAAGTCAGACTGGATCCTGACCCTTCCTCTTCTGGCTCATTCGACTTGTTGCCTGGTGACCGCATCGATTTCAGTCTTTGGACGAGCACAAGGGTCATGGTGCCGCCACAGGCAATCTGGAGGACTTTCCGCCCCATGAGGGCTCTGACTTTCTTCGGAGACAGCACAGGGGTGGAGCCGGTGGAGAGTCCCAGCTGTGGACCGGTTCCCCAGGCCCAGACCTCGCCTAGTGTGGACATAGCCAGCGTGTGGGAGTCGCCGCATGACAGCTGTGTGATCACAGGATCGCAGTCCGCATCGCTTATGTGAACCTGCGTCGGAATATTGACTTTCTCCGCAATACCAATACCGCATTGTCCATTGGTGGATTCTCCCCAGCAGAAGACTATCCCATCCTCACACACTACACCTGTGTGGTTGTTCCCACAGACAACATCAGCCACATTCTCACTCTTTAGCTCCTGCACAAGCAGAGGCTGTTTGGTAACGTCTGTGAACTTCTTATGTCCAAGCTGCCCAAACTCACCACTCCCGTATGTGTACACTGACCTCTGGTCCGTCAAGAATGCGCAATGTTTACTCCCGAGTGAAATTTTGATGATGTTCTTTGTCTTGAAGATGTCATGAGTAAAGGGCGT
>BQKZ01007997.1:0-14387 GCA_036244855.1 Temnopleurus reevesii | reverse complement strand
GGATAAGCCTGGCTGATAGTACAAAGTAACATAATGCTTGCCAATCGTCTATATTGTGTGATTATTCGTATAGGAAAAGTAAGATACAATTCGATAATGGCCATTTGCGCGAGAACCAAAATGTCAGACTGAGCATTCAGGAATGATGATAATATTATCGTTATCTATTTTTCTACTCTTTCCATTGTTGTTGCTATGTATACTTCCATGCACACCATCTCTTACTCTCACTTTAAGTTAGGGGTTTCATTATTTGATTGTCTTCTTCCGATTTGCCTTCTTTACATCCTTGTACTTTGGCTGAATAAAGATGGCGGGTCCAAGGACATTCGTATTGCTACAAATCCGTGTCATTTTCTCGATGTCGTCTTGACTTAATCCTGCCCCATCTCATATTTGCCGAGGAGCCTTAAACCCAACTGTTCACATAAGGAGCTCTCACCATACTCATGTTCCTTGCAAGTCTTTACTCGCCGTCCCATCACCTGGATGATGTGTTCACATTGGCAGTTTCATGTTTCTATCGCCTCTGTGGCGCCCTGATTAAACATTGCATTAATTAGAGCGCTCACACTATGTGGGTACTCAGTGTGTCATTATTGTTAAGTGTGTAAACACATACGTCTCCGTATTATATTGCGTGGGCCGTTCAAGACTGCGTGTAAAAGCCGTGATGGCGCGCTAGTGATGCTTTGTTGTGACCACGTGACAAGCTTCAAGCGGCGCCACATAGATGCCCCTTTGACATGTTGCAATGCAGATAGTAATGCTTAAGCACGATGCATTTGAATTGGAATTTTAGAGTATTTTTTATGTGTCTTTAGTGATTATTATATACAGTATCTATCATCGTGCTGCCGTGAGAGCAGACTCTGAATCTAATAGTATACATTAATTGAAATCATGGACTGTATCAAACTTTGACAGGTAAGACAAAAGCTCATGCCGCTTACGTCATCAAAATAATGAAAATGTGTTTAGAAAAGAATGTTGTCAGCCAAGTAATGCAATTTTGCAGAAATAACTAATTTTCGTATGAATCTGAATCACACTTGGTTTCATGAACTTTAAAATTTCTGAGATATAAAAAATTAAACCATAAAACGCATTAATTGTCAGTCAATGTATATATAATTACACAGAAGAACATTAATTACATATGCTCAAATGACCAGAATATTTCATTCTACAGAATGTATTCTATACATTCACATTCCCAGTAGATTATAGTCATAATGAGACCCAAGAATATTTCTGTGTGAATCATAATATGAGGGAATTAACGGCTAAAATGCCAATGACTCAAATGCACCTGCTATTGCCAATATTTGGACCAGTATTAGCTTGAATATCAGCTAAGTTGTTTGACATCCTTGAACATATTTACCATATGGAAGCCTTAAAGAGTCATTCATCTTGAAGACGGTTAAGATATCTTATCTCGATGGGTGCACTTAGAAAACTGTTATAGGTAAGATGGTATAACCAAAGACTCCCCCCCCCCCCTAAAAAAAAAAGGAAATAAAATATTAAAAAAAATAATGAATAAATAAATAAATAATAACAATACAAAATGAATAAATAAATAAATAATAATTACGATTGATTGATTATTCATGAGAATCGATGAGTTTGAAGAATTCACTATTTTTGGGCAAACACAAGCTTAATTTCATTAAATGTTTTTGGAGATTGCTTTTATATATCTTTTTGTTTGCCTCATATACCCTTTAGAATGCATTTGTGAATCTATGACCCGACCAGTGATTAGCTAGATACATCACAATTTTGTAAATGTAATACACGTATTGAATTTTCCATGTACAAAGTTCACGTACACTGACGTATGTGTATGCGAATTCAATTTGCACGGAGACACCAGTTTTCATCAAAATTTCTAAGAACACACCTAAACTCTTATTCACATTAAGGTCTTGATATTGAAATTTAACCTTGCGCAAATGTATTTTCAAAATGGCGAAATGTGCATTTTTAGCCAACTTGTTCAAAAAAAAAGGAGAGCATTTCTAAACTATTGTACGATGAGCATGGTATGGTAAAATGCCCATCAGAACTCTGTTTAGTGCTTGCGTGCTAAACACTCCACGTATATCAGGAGGAAAATGTTTCCTTATACTTTCACATATATTTGACTCTAGTATTTCTTCCTCTTATACGCTTATATGTTTCCTCTCATCTTAACATCTCTCCTTTATCCTCTTTTTAATTCCATTCTTCTATTTTTCCATTTTCACCATCTTCTACATCTCCACACGTAGCACGTATAGTTTCCTTAAACCTATCCCTAAATCATCTCTCTCTCTATCTATCTATCTCTCTCTCCCTCTCTCTCTCTCTCTCTCTCTCTCTATCCCTGTCTCTCAGTGTATCTCTCTCTCTCTTTCTCTCCATTTATTTCTCTCGTTCTCTCTCTCTCTCTCTCTCTCTCTCTCTCCCACCCCTCTCTCCCTCTCCAGCCCTCTCTCTCTCTCGCACTCCATCTCTCTCTCTACCCCTCCCATCTTTCTCTCTCCCCTTCTCTCTCTCACAGACTCCCTCCACCGTTACTCTGAGCATGACGTCACAAGGTCGAGATGATTCGATGTAAAGAGGAGTGCATCTTTTCGATGTGAGCATGCATAACCACACACCAGGTGAAGTGCCATCTACAGACACATTCAAGTGTATAATCAATTAAAGCGATTTGCATCATCTCATCCGCAAGCCCGGCAACGTCACGGCGGAAAGAAAAGTTGTGTTGCAACATAATTAAGTCACAAGAATAAGAAATAAATCTCAAGGCGAATACGTAAGAGACTTCTCGTTTGGTCATTTCGCTTTTTAAGGATACCCTCCAGCATAGCCCAAGGCTGCACAGTGTCAAGGAATTTACATTGAGATTGGAAAAGCGAAATCGTGTCACGCAAGAAATAGAGGATGCAGAATACAGTCACGTTAAAAAGTAGCAGGGCAAAGTTGAAATGAATGTACCCTTTGTTTTATTGAGAACATAGCAATTACAAAGATAATCAGTTCGGCATATAACGTATCATATCATCGCTTTTTGAAGGCATTCATTACACGGAATGAATTATCCTCCCAATCTCAGATTACATGATTCAAAATTTTCCTGAAATCAGAGGTTACAGCGACTGTTGCGACTTTTTTTTATTTTATCTAAAAAAAACACCTCAATTGCTTAGAGTTGTGTTGCAACATAATTAAGTCACAAGAATAAGAAATAAATCTCAAGGCGAATACGTAAGAGACTTCTCGTTTGGTCATCTTGCTTTTAAGGATACCCTCCAGCATAGCCCAAGGCTGCACAGTGTCAAGGAATTTACATTGAGATTGGAAAAACGAAATCGTGTCACGCAAGAATTAGAGGATGCAGAATGCAGTGACGTTAAAAAGAAGCAGGGCAAAGTTGAAATGAATGTATCCTTTGGTTTTAATGAGAGCATAAAAATTTAAAAGATAATTCGTTCTGCATAAAATGTACCACTGCTCCTTGGATGCATTTATTACTTGGGGTTAGTTTTACTCCCCAAATCTGTGTGATATGATTAAAAATCGCTATAAAGTCAGCGGTTAGCGACTTCGTTGACTTTACTATTTTATCTTAAACCTCAATAGGTAGTGCCATACTTGACAGATGCTAACAGAGGCATAAATCGACAGCAAGTTGAACACATTTGGCGTTATCCAGTTAAGCATTCCGCACAAAAATCAGTAAACGTTTTGCAGACATTGGCTATTTCCTATAGTTTGACGGATTCTTTACAAGAACTGGAGCGTCAAAGCGCTGCAACTAACAATGTCACTCCAGCTTGATAATATTCACTAATACTAAAAATAGCGTTGACTATTCTGGCTATACCTAATCTGTAGAAAAAAAGTATCCCAGTAAATGCCACACTTCTCATCTGTACCGTGACCGAAATCGCCAATCTTAAGGGAATATCACATGATCAATTCAGCTAATATTTAGATAACTTTGAGCAAGTGTTGTTACCAAGAAAACCCAGGCATCGTTTTGTGGCATAGCGCATTAGCCGCTTTCTATGAAGTCTGGAGATGTATGGGTTCTCAAACTGGGCCTTTTTTAAATGCGAGTACGCATTAAATGCCGATACATGTGTAATCAGAGGAAAGGAGAGAGGGAGAGTAAGGGAGAAACAAGAATAGGATAACCGGCAATGGCATAGCGAAAGCTTATTTCTGAGTCACTCTCACTCTTTCTACAAATGGGTTTAAGGTGGAGAAAGAAAATAATGAGATGGAGAGACAGATAGAATGGAGAGAGAGCGGGAGAGGGATAAGGTGGGCGAATGTGTGTGTGTGTTTATGTGCGTTTGTGTTTATCTGTCTGTCTGTGTCTATGTGTACGTGTTTGTAAAATACTAAAATTACCTACTATGTGTGTATGTTTGTATGTGTGTATGTGTATGTTCATATGTATCTTTGCGTGTGTGCGTATGCGTATTTACATGTGTGTGAAGTATGATTTGCGTAAGAGTATATACTGCAATCGCATTACGATTTTGACACCAAACTAGAACACACGCCATGAATATAATTTCCATGATCTAACGAACAGTTGAGAAACATGATGGTTTGGGGCAAGCCCGGCATGTCTGGTAGTGGCACAGGATGGCATCAGGAGGATTTGCACTCTGGCAGTTGCCGAGAGATGCAGAGACGATTGGAAAGAGCTGAGCGACTAGAGTTAGACTCCTATTCCAGACCCCCAGATCATGTCAGTGAGCTGATAAAATGACGAACATAGTATATATTTTACTCAGTTTTATTCAGTATATGGCATACATTATCCATGCATATAAAATCATCCAACGAACAGTCTATAGAAACATGATGGTTTTGAGCAAGCCTGGATTTGCACCCTGACAGTTGCCGAGAGATGCAGAGACGATTGGAAAGAGCTGAGCGACTAGAATTAGACTCCCATCCCAGACCCCTAAGTCATGTCGGTGAGCAAGTGAAATAATGAACACTTTTCATATCTTATCAACACGATTAAGTTTGATTTCGTATATGGCACGAATTAGCACACATACTACACGTAGATTACTAACGATAACAAGTATTATTTTACGTAAAATATTAAATGAGTTGTCCGTTTATGGAACAATAGATCCATATGCACCGTGTATTGAACTGTGTGGACACAACAATCACAATCCGGTTCCGATTTCAATAGCAGTAGAAACAAACAATGAATTGGCGTTCGGCTTAAAGGAAATAGATTCAACACTTCAGTTACAAAAAGATACAACTTAAGCCAATTAGGCGAATTGAAATAGAAAATGACCCATTATATATTTTTATTTGTCATTAAATAGTCTTATTCCAATGTTTGTCATGACTTTTGATTTCCTCGATTTCGTCTCTGTAATATGGTAGACACGGTGTGTCTGCCGGGGAAAAGTTTTACAAATCACCTCGAATAAACAGATTTTGGGTCTGCTTTAAAAAACTATGTTTTTATTTTGAACAGTTCGAGCATGTCTCCAAAAATAGGAGGATCGTGAAAAACAGAAAAATCGGCTCGTCTGAAATTCACTTCTTGGACACAACACTTTTCCGAAAAGTCTAATGCCATCTTTTAACATTCGATTTGGTTTGGTCTGAAAGAGCAGCTACATTCCTAGAGCATACCTGTAAAATAATACAAGTGCCATTGCACATTCCCCTTGTTACAGTCAAACCCTGGGAATTTTTTCAGAAGACCTTCATAAAGTCTGATTTACTTTATTAGGCCTTGGACAAACCCATGGTGCTTTTCGATTATTGTTGCAGTACCGTATTAAATCATTAGAATTAACGTTTGACTCCGAATAGGAAATTTGAATATATTTACTCACTAAACTGCATTTACATTAAGAAAATCTATATTTCGTTCATATTAAGAGAAATACATTTCTCTACATAGATACGTACATATATCCAATCACACAAGCAAGTCGAATGAACTTTAGCAATGACTTTTTATAACAATGAGAAAGAAAAGATATATATATATATATATATGTCAAATAAAATATAGTTTTGGCGTCGAATATAGATTCATTTGCATTGTTTCATTAACGTTTTAAAAGCCATACAAAAATTCTACAACAATACACACAATACCTTTTATTTTGTTACCGTAACGTATTTTCTTCCTTGTGCTTTCTTTTGGGGCTTTTTAGATTGTCATATCGCTGATAAATAACCCATTCTTTAGAAATGGGAGGAAGTGGTCCTATTTTCACCCGTCTTTTCCGAACCATGTATACGCATCTACGCATAATTCGAAATAAATGTTGAACCATTATCATCAATATGAGTATATTGTGATAATTGATTGTGTCTCAAATAGACTTTATAGTTGACTGCAAGTTCGATCAATGTGAACATCATTCCAGAGCATGAATGACTGCTGAATTTGGAGGAGACATTTTTAGATTGCTCGGGATGATGCAAATCAATATCTCCTAATGAATTTGGAATGGCTATTTGAGTGAAAGAATGAATGGACTAAAATGCAAAGTGCACAGACACACATTTGCTTCCATAGCCAATGAACCGATATTTATGCAAAGCGTATATAAATAAGCGTCGTGGTGTAGTGGTTCTGACTCTTGCCAGGCAGTAGTTCGAGTCCTACCCATGGCGTTAATTTCCTTCAACAAGAAATTCATCCACACAGTGCTGCACTCAACCCAAGTGAAAAATGGGTACCTGGCAGGAATTTATTTCTTGGAATGCTTGCGCGCCTAACTGGCTTGGTCGGCAGTTATAGCTATTAGGGTAATAATATGGTATCTAGTATCAAGCGCAGTAGAGTATATGCGTATAGCGATTGCGCTTTATAAATGGACCTATTACTTACGAAATAAGAGACGCTGCTCTTGCTCAGAAAGTAGTTTAGATTCTGAACGGTTTTTATAATAGATGACGTGATCATATTCTCGGACAGAACTCGAGAATGCTGATGAGGAGAATTCTTTTTCTCGCCCGTGAATTCGCAGGGTGGCGCCCTCTTTCGGTCTGGCAGCTACGTATGTGAAGAAAAGTGATCGGGAGGATAAAGCACTTTAAAAAAAAATGAATCTGAACTACTCAGGAAGGTGCAAGGAAGACGCTTGTGATCTATACATGCTTGGATTCTCACAACCGATCGACCCTCTGATTTGTTTTCCTTTTTTATCGACTATTTTTTTTTTACCTTTCACTCATTTTTTTTTTACTTCAGTAAAGCTAAAATTAAATATGACAAAAACCCTGAAAAGTCATTTTCAGTGTAAAAAGTATAAAAATACATTGAGGGCCTTTTGTTGTTTTCAACCAAGCCCATCCCTTGCATGTTAAAACTTTTATAAACGCTTGGGATAATGATGTTGGCAAATTGCAGATGAAGGCCTGGTCCACACCAACAAAGTGACTTGGAAACAATTATTTTGAAATAAAACAAAACATTAGCGATCAGAAAGAATTGGATGAAAAATATAAGGGACATGGAAATAGGGAGGGAATGAGATTGATGGCAAACTAGATAGATTGAGAGGGAGAGAGAGAGAGAGAGAGAGAGAGAGAAAGAGAGAGAGGGGGAAGAGAGCTAGAGAGAGGGGGGTATCAGGAGAATAAGCAAAATGAGATGGTTGAATAAATTACTGACCTCAAAGAAATGCTGTCGAAATTTAGAGGAAAGACAATGAAACAGCATGAGCAAGAAGGAAACATGACTTTTTTTCACAAACTAAACAACTTCATTCAATCCTTCACATCAGCTAGATACATACTAACGAGATTCCCACTCCTCTTATGCTACCGATGTCAAACAGACGTCGCACAATGAACAGTGAGGGTGGTTTCTCATTATATCTGGCTGATATGAATCCCCGAACGAGATGGTTTACTTTGTCCAAAACAATTTGTTCCTTCTGAAGATCACATTATGAAAGGCGGATTTCAAATCGGGAGGAGAGAAAAGAAAAGGACAAAAATAGTAGTAAAAGACTGGATAGACGGTGTGTGATCGTGAGTGGATGGCGTTCTTCCATTCTGTGAAGGTGTGGACAATAAATGATACACCACGAAACTTAGTTAAGCAAAAGTACCCTGTTTTTTTTAGTAAAAGGATCTAGCTGACTTCACCTGTAAAAGTTATAAATGCGATATAAAAATTTTATTGATATTCCTTCGAAATGCCTTTAGTCATAAATAGTGTAGCAAAAAGGATTTGCAAAATGGATGGTGAGAGCCTGATTAATATCCCAATAGGATTTGGTAAATCGTTGTTTTGTCACATATCAGAGCTTGAAAGCTTTTAGACTTCTAAATGTCTTCCACTTGAAATCCTGGGGACTGTATCATAAAGCAAGTTTGCAATCAATCGCAATCGTTTGTACATGATTTGCCATTGACTTGCCATTGACATCAATCGTACGATCGATTGGAAAGCTTTTTGTTACTGGCCCTGGTTAAAAGGATCCCTGTAGCAGCTTAGCCTGTTATGAGATTTGAGGATTATCTGATGCATTTTCCCCCTTGACTATTAATAGTAATCAACGCCAACGCTAAATGACCTTTGCAGAACCAAGCGTGCACAAGAATACTTGAAATAAGCAGGTGTAAGGTGTTATAGGTAATAATTTCATCAAACGTGTAAATGAAAATGGTTTATAAAATACAATGCGTATAGAAGTCATTAAAAACACAATTCTGCATTTAGACCCTTCGCATTTATGACAATAATATAAATTTGTATAGCGCATAGTAGTTTGGAAAACTCTTTATAAAATATTAATAATCAAATTTAAGAAACGATAAAACAAGAAATTTACAATTAAGCAAATCCGCTATGCAATTTCTCCTTTACAAATACATTTTGAGTATCCTTTATTTACGATTTGTAAAATCTGCAGAGGAAAATACGAAAGTAACATCGCGTAATGCTTGCCCAGATATATCAAACACGTGTATTGCTACAAATAGAAATCGAAGTTTCCCCGCTACCAAATCAATTTACCTGATAAAGGGCTTTGGACTAAACGGGGTGTGCTTTCTTTTTTAACACTTGGAATCTAAATTATGATATTTAATCCGCCTTCCCGGATAAATTGGAACATTCCGGGGTTTGCCTTATCGGTGGTAGATGTTAAAATACTGCAGAAATTATTGAAAAGTGTTTAATTGTCAGTCTTTGTCAATACTAAAACCCATATATCACTTTGTCCAGGAAGAAGATCAATATATCCAAAATAAAATGCATGCCTCTAAAGAGAAATAGAAAAAAATGATAAATACATTACAAAACAAATCGAACATATCATTTAAATTTTCCGCACTCTATGATTGCAATGTTACTTTGCACCACTCAGGTGTATCAGAAATATTTTGCCCCATCATATGATGGCGCCCTTATAATCTTGCATGGTTTCGCATTGATCTGAGAGATCTGAGATTTCGAGGTGAAAAGCAAATGACATTATCAATTTTACATTTGAATGCATTATTATCATTCTTGAGCCTGATTCTAATGGTTATGATGGTGTTGATCTAATTTTAATAACAAAAATTGTATCGCTAAAAGAACAAGACAATATATTTTTTGCGATTATTTTTTTACGTATTAATATGTAGATAACCACAATCAGGTATTGATCATGTAAAAGGGAAGGTCTGGAGAAAGATAAGAAATTATCTATAGTTATGGATATTGTCAAAAGGAAGAGCCTGGGAATGACATGAATTACAAGTTTTTAGAAACGATGAATAAACATTGATTTACTAAATAATTATGTGGCACGATAGTATGACATATTTAACTTCACCATACATTCAAATGATTGTCTCATCTTTGTACACATTTTACATCTCAACTAAATGTATTAAGAGACTTGTGCAGATGTCATATATTGTAATTTGTGCTTTTATCAATATCATCGTAATGATCATTTAGTTTATTATATAAACTTTCTTCCTCCACGATATTCTTCTTCTTCCCCTACCTCTTCTCTTTGTTCTTCTTCATCTTCTCATCTTCGTCCTTCTTCTTCTCCTCCTTATCATGCTTATTCTATTTCTCTTTCTCTTTTTGTTGTTCTCCTTCTTTCTTCCCCTCCTCCTTCTTCCTCTCTTTTCCCTCTCCTTTTTTAATCTTCTTCTTTCTTCTCCTCCTTATTCTTCTTCTTTCTCGTCTTTTTTCCCTTTTCCTTATCTTTTTTCAACTTCCCTACAAGACTTTATTCGGTTTCCATCAAATGCTTTGACGTAACATGAGACCTTTAATGACCAACAAAATCCATTCGATAGCCAATCGAGGATAAAACGTTTTGCCAAGTGCTCGTTATTACTGATATGCTTTAGACAGTTGGAACTCCAGAAGTATACAATCAATGGAATATGATGCCTCTTCTCTTGCAACAGCCTGCAATAGCAAAATTGCATATCACATCGACATTTGAGATATATTGCCAATCGCTTGGCTTTATTCTCGGCACCAGATTAATCCAAATGGCGCCATCTTGTGTCTTTACATATGCATTTTGAAATTTGCTATCCAGTGTGATTTTCTGTATGCTCATAACATGTATGATGCAGTCGAAAAAAACAACACGGAAATGAAATGGAAAAAAAATGAAATAAATTACAAATCACTGAATGTTTAGTTATTCACACGTCCATATGAAATAAATTTCATGTATTTGCATACGAAATATTGTGTCTCTTTATCTTTCTCTCTCTAAAACCATAAAATTGAACGGGGACGAAAGAACACAAATATGGACCCAACATTACGCAAGAAGCAATTTTCATGACAAAAACAAATTACGAATCAAAGTATTATGACAGTGACTTGGTGGACAATGCAAATATTCATAGTTTTTTCGGGGGAGGGGAGGGGGTAGGTAACAGAAGAGCGCAATACAACTTTGGTCAAACTTATACGAATTCTTAAGTCTTTCGCTCGCAAAGAGTGATAAACATATATCATTATTATGGCAAGCAGAAGTCTTGGTAATATTGTCTGAAAAATACCGCCTACCAAATATTACAGGCGTATTTCATACGAATGGTCACATATCACTTGTTGTTAATGAAGAGACCGAGATTTATCGTTTTGTATATAATAATTCATGCCTCGGGGTTTACATTACACTCTCATTTAGATGAGTAAGAAATCAGCATTTGCATATAAATAGAACAATAAGTAGCCGTAGTAGTAGTAGTAGTAGTAGTAATCGGAGTAGTAGTAGAAGTAGTATAGTAGTAGCAGTAGTAGTAGTAGTAGTAGTAGTAGTAGTAGTAGTAGATGTAGTAGCAGCAATAGTAATATAAGTAGTAGAAGTATTAGGATTAGGAGTAGTAGTAAGATTAGTGATATAAATAGTAGAAGTGGTAGGAATTGTAGTAGCAGTAGTAATAAAAGTAGTATATGGAAGTAGTAGGAATAGGAGTAGTAGTAGTAGTAGCAGTAGAAGTAGTGCTAGTAGTGCTAGTAGTAGTAGTAGATGTAGAGCATTTGTAGAGGTAGTATTTGTAAAAGTAATAGTATATACCTTAACCAATTTGTTCTGAACACGGTATAATTTATTTCCGAAAAATTAATTTGAACGCCAATTCAATACTCCTTTGTAATGATATTTGAATTAGAACCGGCTTAATTTTCTGCACAGTTCAATACGCGGCTCTATTGTCCATGACCCACTTAATTTTGCGGAAATAGTTTTTACCGTGTTTCTGTTTACGCAAGTTATTTTGTCCTAGCTTTGTGTTATGAATATTTTTGTATTGTATAAATGTTGATAAGCGTTTATCTCAATTCGTCAGGTAGATTACAAACATTTCGTCTAACGAGCAGATATTTTCCACCCTTCCACAGAATTCAATTACTTATTCCATGATCTACGTTAGATATTAAACTAGAAACCGATATGAAAGTGACCGGTGATGGCGGTGTAGATGAAGGCAGATTGACGTGCGACTGGGATTAAAGTGTAGTGAGAAAGAAGTCGTATTTAACCTTAAATTGAATTAGACACGGCAGTCCCTAGAGTCCCCAGGGTGGTTCGGTGTTTTTCGCGGTCACTTCCAAAGTGGGGGAGACAAACATGAGTGATGATTGTTTTGCGTGCATGCGTAGATTTAAAACAGTAGACTGAAATCAATTAGAATATCTAGTTCAAGTTTCATTGAAAGATGAAATTTATAACCTTTTCTATTGTTTTCATTACTTTCATAATCATGATTATCTATGACTTTGTTCATGATAAAATAAATATATTGAAATAGATAATATTTTTTTAATTTTATTTGAGTTGAAAGAAACAAAGAATTATTTTTCCTTAATTCTTCTAATTTTGGGTTATTTAATTGAATTTCATGGGTTTTGTATAAAGACATAATACAATTTGGCACAAAATGAATAATATGACCCTGGAGAATAAGTGTTCGATCCGATTTTGATATCATTAAAAAAGAACATAATTTTTTCAAACAAACTTTAAAATTATCAATAATGCTAAACCCACAGGCCCACCCACGAACAGATAGATAAGAGTTGGATCAACATCAAAACAACTTTTTTTTATTTTGCGTAATTCATATTTTAAAATTCATGTCTCTGACAAATCCCTTACAATCATACATGTTTGATAAATGAAAATTTCCGTATGTTTAAGGAATTGAATGATTGTGAAGCTGAGAAGGATTTCATTAGTGGTGATTACCATGATCTTATTTCGGTGAAATTTTACCTTGTGTTTTTGAGAGCATTATCTTCATGACGCAAAACAGGCGTCATTAAAAGTGGGGTCTGACCAGAAGTTCAAGAAGGGCTCAGTCCAAAATACGATGCGTCTTACTAATATATCATGTCACAGTAGGCGAGCAAGTGCACCTAAAGTTGAAGTAATACTCCCCATATAATTGCATAAAGGTCGGATTTCAACGCAGAACACCCCGTCAGTTATGAAAAATGGTTGGAGGGCGAAATAAGATTACAACCTAGGCAGCGGCCCGGAAAAACGGGTTTAAATTTCAGGCCACTCCAACTCTGTAGTGCAAAGACGGACCGGCTTTTATTTTCTCCTCTTTTCGTTGTTTGCTGAAACTGTAAATCCACTCGATTTTGTATGCAATTCATGCTTTCTCAAGCATTGCACAGGTTCTATCCTCTGTCATCTCTTCCCCTCTTGCGTCATTATTACGACACATTTTGAATTCAAAAGTAGAGCATGTGTTTGCATACACCAAATCACCGATAGATAGTCCTGAATAATGGCATATTTTGTTCCGAAAAAGATCTGTGATGTTTGCAGAAAAATGGGTTTGTGCTCTAGTAGTGCTGACATCGTTCTACAGGCATACGTGGATTGGGTTTTAAAGGTTTTGAAATTTAAGATTTGGTTTGTTATAATTTCATCTCAAATCCGCCATTGGAGAACATGAACAACTTTTTCACATACCTCGGACATGATATCCGTAGATTAAATAATCTCAAAGATTTAAGTTCATTAACGTTCAAAATTTAATAACAGAAATTCGGAATTCGAGAATCATCACAGACGTCATATTGATATGTCAAATCAATTACTCTCGGTGCAGACCTTCGCGAAAACTTGAAACATACAATATTATACCCTCTTGATGCACATGCCCAACAAGTAAAAAGTAAATCCATACTAAACATAAAGATTTCAATTCGTTAACGGACAGATCGGTTTTAAATAGTGGATAATCTTAAAACTGCTTCGACTGCTTGGATTTCACACGACTCCGAGTCGATTTGGAGTTCCATTTGGTGTTGAATTAGGCAATTTTCTCAAATTTACTATTAATCTGATTATTCATAATCTCAATTAAATATTTTCTATGTAGGCTATTCATATATACTTCTGAGAGAAACAAACTCAAAAATTGGATTGCATTCGCCAGTCGTAACGTGTGTGGTGGGTTCTATTCCTCAGATCAAAATAAGTAGAATAAAATGGACATTACCTAAATACAAAATGAAATTCAGATGATTATTTTTAAGAGACAGAAATACTAAAAGGATATCACAATAAGAAGTATATACATCAATAATTTGTCTATATTTTCTCTGCATATAAACAATAATAATAATAATAATAATAATAGATGTAATTTATATAGCGCACGTATCCACTCTGCTGAGTGCTCAAGGCGCTTTACATTATTATTACCCTGGCTTTAGCCCGGCAGCCATCCACGGCGCACTTGGCATTTCAAGGAATAAATATTCCTGCCAGGTACCCATTCACCTCATCTGGGTTGAGTGCAACTCTTCAGAATAGAATCAGGTCAATTTTAATCAATACACTAATAAGAGTAATAGCAAATGTTAATTTTGTATGAAT
>BQKZ01007995.1:26265-38016 GCA_036244855.1 Temnopleurus reevesii | reverse complement strand
TAACATAGCTTGGATTAACACCTGACACTCTGAATCTCAAGATCATATAGTCTCTTGATAACTAAAAAACACGTGATATTATCCATCTTCATCTCCTTGAGCAAGGGATAAACTCTGTATAATTGATTACCTTATTATTATTTCAGGATCAATGAGCTGACTATCGCTAATGAACGCTACAAGATCCAGGTCGCTGAGAAGGAGAACCAGCTCCGTCAGCTCCAGACTCGTCAGAGCTCCTCATCCGCTGCTGGCGGCGACCACATCGACTCCGCCCAGTCTGACGAATCCTACATGATTCCCGGCGCCGATGGTACCTCGCTCCGGGCCGTGCAGGAGGAATGCGAGGCGCTGCATACGGCACTTCGTGATATCGCTCAGGCAGTGATTCAGGATGCTGATGCGTCGGTCGCTGATATGAACGAGTTTGCTGGGCAGGATGGTGATTCAATGGTTGCACCGACTGCCATGTCAACTCCTCTCAGGTATGTTGCACCCATCGTTAGCCTATGAATTGAAATATGGACTACTGACGATTTTTATTCCTTTTGGTTTGGAGATCCATCAATAGATTTGAAAGAGAAAATACTTCTGTCTGTATCTCATGTTTCGCAGCATTATGTAGCATATGTTTATACTCGTAACCAAGATTTGGCAAATGTACTTTATATCCTTGATCGAAACCACCAGTTCTATCTGCCTTCAGGCATGAATTTCAAATCTGTTGGCTGATCTGCAATCTTAAAAGAATGAATATCATCTATGCTCCATTGTTGGCCAGTACAATTCTTTAATTGTTACATAATCACCTGCTGTCCCTCATATCTTAGATAGTTTTGTAATTTGTACCTTTCGGGACTTTTTGTGTTTAAATTGAAGGTGTTATCCTTTTCCTGTTTCATTCTTTAAAGTTTTGTTTCGTATTTCACTTTTTAAATTGTTCTTTCTCTTTCCTTGATATAAGGATGAAGTTGAATTGATATAATTTTTAACAAAAAATGAAAAAAATGGGAAGTTAATTCGTCATTCATTGTAGGCTTTTTGTGACTTCCCAAAATGTTCACTTTTTCCAGTTTTCCAACCTTTCACTTTCCCCGACGATAAATGGAAGTTCACAATGTCCTTCATTTTGCATTTTCTTTAGTGTTGCATTGTCATGTCCATTAGGAAAAACATGTAGAATGTATCGAGAGATTATGTTTTTTATTCAGAGATTAATTTGTTCTTCTCTTTCTTTCTCTTTTTGTTTTGTTTCTTTCACGCCTGCACTTGGATAATTGCACCTGTTTTCATGTAATATCACTATCGTCTAAATTCACTTGTCCCCACTTGTCTATAAATGTCTGTTTTCCATTAATTTCTTTGTCCTTTTGATATCAATATATATCTATATTTTTAATTCATGTGCACTCTTCACAAATTCCATCAACGTCTTACAAAATAATATTAAAACCTGTTTTTATTACTTGTTGTAACACTACATGATTAAATTTCTGTATACTAATTTATTCTTCTCCCTGTAATATTCTGTAAATGGCACTGCACAATTCACAATAATGACTGACAAAATGATTTTGGATCTTGTATATTTGTTTCAATTCCTCATGAATTAATTCCTTTGGCTTGTGGTGATGAATGATTTACAATAATGACTTACAACATTAATCTGACTCTTTTTGTATCATATAAATTGACCATCTGATTTAATTAACTTTTGATTAACTATTTCTATCATTAATTAACTTAACTAATAATTGATTGATACCACTAATGCATGCTTGGTCCCGTAATACTTAACCTGGCCCCTAATAGGCCTTATTCCCCAACCCGTACGCGTTACTACCGCCACCGTTCCCCCTCTCCTCGCAGACCGGTCACCCCATCTCGTCGGTCCGCGTCACCCAGCAGGGCCCAGACGCCAGGATTCCCAGACTCCACCTTCTCCGCTGTCCAGGCTGCTCTTCAGAAACGACAGCTTCAGGTCCAGGTAAGAACCCATTGCAGTTTTTGCTTTCTCTTCAGAAGAATCAAGGATTTTGTGAAATCATGTACGTCTGTTGCCCTGCATAGACAGGGTTACACTTTCCAGTCAAGGAGAAATGAGAAAATATCTATATCAATATTTGAGTATGCATCAAATTTGGTGGAATTGTGTGAATTTGTTTGACATACATGTAGTAATCATGAAATTTTGACAATCCATCAGGAAATGTCATTATCCTCAAATATTAGGAGCCCTGCTAGAGAAATTTTCTTAGGTGAATTGTCACTATTCATATTTAATTTCCAGTTTATATGTAAAGATTAGATTAGTGGCTGCAAATGATTATGGCTTGAGTAGTTCATAGTAGGAAAAGAGATAATTTCGAGTCAGATAAGGAAAAAAAAACTTCATGGAAATGATCATTAAGGCATACTCTCTCAAAATTATGAATGTGAAATATGATTACTTCAAGCTCCTTTTTACAAGATTTTATCCTTTTTTTTTGCGAATTATCTTCTCTTGTTGTATTTTACAATGGTATTTTACAATACCATTTTAATCTTGTATTCATCACTCCATTGGGATCCCATTCACTCTCCTAAATCTTTTATTTTAGGAATTGAAAGCGCGACTGAACTCTGCCCGTGACCAAGCCGTCACCATCAAGAAGAACCTTGATGGAAGTGAGAATGAGAGGAGACAGGCTGAGAGAGCTGTCGAAGCCCACCGTGACAACCTCAGTGTTACTCAAAGACAGCTTGAGGAGGTTAAGAGAGATAGGGATAGGCTTAGGAACTCCTTGGAAGCTACTGGAAGGTAAGTGGCCAAATTTGTCTGCAATTTTGAATATTGGGTGGAAATATAATACTTATACACTGAAGACAGTAAAAGATTAACATGAAGAATATTTAACAATTCAAGAGAAATGAGAAAAACCTAGATAGCTCCAGAAAGACAGGGGCTGGCATAGAAACGCTGTAAATGCCAGGGGGCTAGAATCCATCAATCTTGTGTATAATGATATAAATTATTGTAATTCTCTGCTTAATTTTGCAATGACGATATCAACCAAGTTATTTTATCTGTCAGTAGTTTCTTCTCTACGATTAAGAGGTTTCTGATTCGAACCACCTTCGTAATACATTGAGAGTTGTTGATACTTTATGTTTGGGATTCAGAATTCAGACTGGATGATATAGTATAAATATTTCTAAATAATGTTTTGAGTTGACTTAATAATACATTATTTTCATATTTCTTTATGATTTCATTTTTAGTGAGAAGTCTGGTCTTGAGAATCTGCGTCAATCTCTGAATGCCCAGATTGAGTCGCTCAATGTTGAGAACGAGAGACTCCAGGCAGCGAACTCTGACCTCCAGAGGCAGAGGGATCATCTGGAAGATGAGAGGGAGGATAGAGAGAAGGACAGTATTAGACAGAAGAAGGAGATTGAAAGAAGGTAAGATGAGTGAAAGAGAGATAGCGGGAAGAGAGAGAGAGAGAGAGAAAGAAGACAACAGCGTCAGGCAAGATAGGGGGACGATAGAGAAATTAATAGTATCTGTGTGAAAGAAATTTAAAGAAGGTGTGATTATAGAAAGAAGGGATGGACAGAGAGATGCATAGAAAAGAGAGAGCGAAGAACAGCATCAGGCGGATAAATAGAAGGTAAGAGAGGGACAGTATCAAGCATATGAAAGAAATCAAAAGAAAGTGAAGTTTTGGGTTAATGGTTAGTATGAAATTTAAAGAGGACGATGTAAAGAGAGGTAGAAAATATTCAGAATGAAATATAGAAGATTTTGGGAATGTAAGACTGAAGAAAGGCAGTTGAGAAGATCAATGGTGAAAATAAAAAGAAAATTATCATCTTTTAAGGTGGTCATTGGTTCAAGCTAAACAGTCTGACCAATAAATCTCTATCTTTGAACTTTTTATGATCATTCTACATCTGGAACTCATTTACAGAAAGCAATTTTGTTTCCTTTTTTCCGTTCAGTCACAAACTTCTTGAGCAGATGGAAGGGAAGAACTCTCATCTAAAGGAGGACATTGTGATGCTGAAAGAAGCTCTCAACAAAGCTGTCTTGGAGAAAGAAGTCCTGGAACAAGAGAAGGCAGAAATTAGTAAGTTATAACTTTTGATAGATGATCTTTAATATTTGACATTGATGTCAAATCTTTGAATAGATGAATTACTGTAGAGTGAAAACTTGATGAATTTGGGTTCACCCTAAAACTAGCATCTTTGATACTGATAAGCAGAATAAAGAAATTAGTGAACTAAGATTCGCGATGAAGTGGGGAACTGTCAGATATAGACTCTTAGGTAATGTTTGTCATTGATTAGTGTTTTTCTCAAAGATTTATTTCTGTTACAGTCAATTAAAAATGTTATCTCTTCTGTCAGAAAAGGTGAAATGGGATTTTTCAGCACTTTTCTTAGGGGAACTAAATGTGCAAAAATCTTAAAAGAAGATATACATGTAGGTCTGCACTAAATCTTTCTTTCATAAGGTAAGGGTTTTTTGCCCAGTTTGAACTCTCAATTTTGAGGAAGCATGTCGGAGATGCATGGCTCTGAGGTTTTCTTCATCATTTTTAGTCGAATTTAACACATCTATCTTTTTTTCATTTTTATCAAGGTGAGGGTCTGTCTCGTCTTGAAGTTCAGAGGTCAGAGCTAGAGCTAGAGTTGAACCGTCTCCGGACTGAAGAAGCTGGTCTAAGGGACTCTCTGCTCAAGATGCAGGCGCTCAATGAAGGCCTTGGTCAGGATAAGGTGGAACTCAATAAGATCATCATGCAGGTAAAGTTTGATTAAAGAATATCTTTCCTTTTTCTAAGAACGAAAACAAGACATTCTCAAAATTAGGCAAATCTCATACCAAACCCTTTGAAATGTGTTCAGAGAGTGATTCTTCAAAATGCTATCGTATAAGAGTAATGAATGTGCTCACTTATAGGATTTGTCAGGCTACCTCTCTTTCATGTTTGATTCTTTGTGTTCATTTGTGATCGTGCACTTCAAGAATTCAAAACATTGTAAAGTGAATACATTCAGAGGCCTCTTTTCATCAATTATATTGCACTTTGCCTGTCTAAATATGTCTTCTGGTTTATGAGATTTGTTGTAGGATTACTTCTGACCATTCACGTCAAGGCGAAACATTTATATATCAGTGCTCAGGCTTAACTTTTACACTTTAAAAAAAAGGGTTTGCTTAAATTTTTTCCCAATTTTTTCCTTCAGTGAGTTTACCTCAACAGATTGGTCTTCTAATGTGATTGTTTATCTTACAAAAATCATTCCTATTTTTTTTAGCTTGAAGTGGACAAGAACCGCTTGATTGAAGAGAAGGACACCATTCACCAAGAGAGGGCGGCAATCCGTGACGAGCTGATGAGGGTCGAGAGCGAAAAAGTGGATACGGAGACGGAGAAGATGGGCCTGAACCAGAGTCTTAGTCTAATGGAAGATAACCGGACTAGACTAGAGGAAGAGATGAGTCTACTTAACAGAGAAAAAGGAGAGCTTGGTGATAATGTTTCACAGGTAAGGACCATTGTGTTTATAGTCTAATTGAAAGTAACAGGACTAAACTACAGGTCTTGGTCTAATGAAAGACAACAGAACTAGATTGGAGGAAGAGATGAGTCTACTGAACAGAGATAAAGGAGAGCTTGGTGATAATGTTTCTCAGGTAAGATTGTGTTAGTCTAACTGAACGTACTAGGACTAAACTACAGGTCTTAGTCCAAATGAAGATGACGGGACTAGACTTAAGGAAGAAATGAGTCTGCTCAACAGAGAGAAGGGAGAGCTTGGCGATAATATTTCTCAGGTAATTACCATTGTGTTAGTTTAATTGAGAGTAACAGGACTAAACTACAGGTCTTGGTCTAATGAAAGATAACAGGACTAGACTAGAGGAAGTGATGAGTCTACTAAACAGAGAAAAAGGAGAGCTTGGTGATAATGTTTCTCAAGTATTAGTCAAATTGAAAGTAGCTGTTCTAATGGAAGATGAGGATATTTCACTCGTGCAAAATCTGCACTGCTAACAAGACACGCAGGGGAAAATGGTTTTCATTGGTGCTTGCTGATCAATTTCAACATTAAATAAATTGCAACCCTAGCAACACACTCAGAGAGATGCAGATTGATGATATGTGTCAGCTTGATGGAGGAAAATAAAAGTATATCAAAATTATGTTCCTCTCTCTCTCCCTTTTACAGCTCACCAGACAGAAGAATTCCCTTGCTGAAGAGCTTCTTCAGGCTAGAAGGGATGCTGATAGACAGATGGAGATGGCTGCTCGTGTTGCTAAGGAGAAGGAGGAGCTGACGAAGGAAAAGGCAGAGTTGATCGTTCAGCTGACTGCCTCTGAGAGAGAGAATCGAGCACAGGCTGAGGTAGAAGATTGGTCATCAATGTCAAACGTTTTGAATATGCTGAATTAGATTATTAAAAGTAATATTTGTAAATGATTATTTTGTAAACTATTGATTCTGACATTATGCCACATCGGTTCCTCTTCCTTTTTCTTATAGAAAAAAAAAGATAATAGATGTACATTTATATTGCGTAATTTCTATATGAATATACTCAACTGCGCATTACAAGATAATGATAATAAAAGTAAGGTAATCTATTAAAATGCATTCTTAACCCTATTTTAACTGGGCTTTTTCAGACCAAGTTTATACTGGGGGGGGGGGGGGTTATTTTGTCCCCCCCCCCCTTCAGATCTCGGCCGTGGATCGTTTGCACGCGCATAGTGTAGAGTGTAAACTACATGACTGTATAGTTTGATTTTCTGAAAATTCATGATTCCTATTTCTAAATAGTTATTTATGCAAATTTATGCATGAAATCTTAAATTCTGCTCGATTTCACTCATTGAAGCTCCTAGAAAGCTCATTTTCAGCATGAATATTCTCTATATCGATCCTCACAATATTACTTGGAAAAAAATTTGGTATGACAAGGTATTTCTTATGTTTTTTGTTGTTTTATGAATTTCTTATGTATTTCTCTGTTTTTTCGACCTTTTGTTTTCCATTGTTTTTTGGATGAAACTTATTGCAGAACATTTTTGGAGCATATTTATGCTAAAATGAATTAATTTCAACCCATAATATTGAAAATAACTACATCTTTATGAATTCATACTAAAATCACAATTTACATTGACTTTGTACACAAAATCACGTTTTTGACCGAATTTTGGTCTGACATGCATGTACAAAAAGTGGCGCGGTGACGTAACCATATGCCCGATTTTCGCGAAAATAGTCTTAAAAGTTGTGCAAGACTTGAAAGAAAAAAGTCAGTGAGTGTCGCGCTGAAAATTTTTTGCGCGGCAGAGCGATCGTGAAATTTGTCAAGGGGGGGGCAAATTGCCCCCCCCCCCCCAGTTGGAATAGGGTTAAATACAAATGAAAGAACTAAACAGACAATTTCTCAGATACCTTTCGCCAGATGAATGGAAGATAAGGATTACATTTCGATTCCACAAACAAAACTTTAGATTAGCCTGCTAATATTGATACTGCTGTCAAAAATATTCTCCCTCACTACTGCTCTTTTGGATACAGATTGTATTTGACAGATACTCAATATGACATTTATTAGAAAAACAGGCTTTTTTCCTGAAGAAAAATTCAGGAAAAACAAAAGGGTTTTTGTTTGTTTGAAATGCTTGGAACCTGGAAGATGAATTAAAATTTCCCTCGTTTTACTTTAATCTGTAGGTGATTGCTGCGATGAACACAGACAAGGAAAGCCTTGAGAGAACACTGTATGAATACCAGCAGTCGGTAGCCAAGCTTGAAGCAAAGAGAACACAACTGGAGAGTGAGATCCAAGAACAAGGTGTCTCAAAAGAAGGGCTTTCAGGTGAGCATTCTTTAATCTTTTTTTAAATTTTAGTTGAAATAGAGTCCATCTTTTTTTAAGTTGGATAGAATAAGTCAGATTGTGATTTGTAATATCATCTTGTATCTTGTTTTAAAAAAAAGAATCGCTTTTAGAATATGTAGTTTTGTTTTGGATAGATAATTGGAATTGAAAAGTGTTATATACAGAATAATACTGTTTTGAATTGTTTTGAGGTGCTGTAATATTTTGGGGTTGTGGATAATGGGGAAAGTTAATCGAGTTTAAAACTTTAGCAGAAATGTTGAATACCTCAGTTGACGTTGTCTCAAATCATTCATAAAATTTTCTTCACTCTTAATTTATCCTTTCTATCAACTCTGTCTCTATCTCCCTCCTTACCCCCTCTCTCTCTCTATTCCTCACTCCTTTCCTTCCTTCCTTCCTTCAACCTTACTATATTTTTCTCCCTCTCTCTCTCTCTCCCTACCTCTCCTTCCACCAATCACCCACAATGTTTCTTCTAATGTTTCCCTCTATTACCATTCTCCTCCTCCCTTTTCTCCTCTCTTTCTTACACTCCATTCCCTCTGTCTCTGTCTCCCTCTCCCTTTCTTCCTAACAATCAGTTGAGCTAGCAAGACAACGCAAGGAGATGGAGATCGAGACGACTCGCTACCAGAAAGATCTTGAGCTCCTCAACCAGAGGATGGTCCAGCAAGAGAGAGACACTCAGCTCGCTCTGAAACAACGCCAACAAGCTCATGATGAGGATGTGGATAGACTCAATAGAGAAAGGGTGAGTAGCTATTTGAGTCTTATGTTTCACAGTTTGAGTTGGATGTCTGTTTGAGATGGGATAGTTTGAGTCTTATATTTTAGTTGTATGCAAGAGAGAGAAACACGGTCAGCTCTAAAATAAAAATGCCAGCAAAGTTCTTGTTGAATATGTCAAAAGGCTCAGAAAGGATGAGTTATGGGGTTAATTTGAGTCTTATGCAAGATGACAGATAGATCTATACCCTAAATGTACAGGTAACTGCCAAGTCAGCCAATGGCTTCCGCAATTTCTAAGAATAAAATTCCAGCATTAACACATTTTCTCCATGGTTAGGTCTTATACTTAAAACACAATTTCTACTCAATTTTTCCCTCTGTATATATAGGAGAGCCTGAAGCTCGCCATGGAGGCAGAGAAGGAGGATCTCGTTCGTAAGACCAACCAGGAACGTGAGGAGTTGAATGCTAAATCACTCCAGGAGAAGGAGCAGCTGACTGAAGAGCTCCTTGGGCTCCAGAGGGAGAGAGACGAGAGCCTGCTCCTGGCGGAGAACGACAAACAACAGGTAAGAGGATGGAGTATTATTTAAAGCCCAAGTAAAGTTTTGGTAAAAGCAAATATTTTTGTCTCCAGATTTTGTCTTCAATGCTAAATGAAATGAAATATAGTATCATTAATATATTGCACAAAAGATTATGTGAAAAATGAATGAGTTTTGGTAAAGTTATAACCTAAAATGTGCAAAATATCTCAGTGTCGTGTACCCCGACACTTATTCAATATTTTCTTTCGCGAGAAAGGACACCTTCTCGTGCACAGAATCGGATGAAAATTTCAGAATTCAATTTTCGTGTATACCTTTTTATCATTCTTTTGTCAAATCTCAGAAATAAACTTGCTTATGCCCGATAACAAACAAAATATTGTTATCACCAAGAGAGGGCTCTAAATATGGTTTAACAGTCAAATTCAAATTTTAAAACAGAATCAGTTCCTAAAAATTATGTTTTGGTCTCGAAATGTGTGTAAGATATGTATGTCATGATAAACATCCCGTAAAATTTACATTTCTTAATCATCACCAAAACTGTATTTGGGCTTTAACGAGTGAGTTGATAGTCTGTCTATAAATTCTTTATAGTATCTAACAGTCATACTTCAAGTTATAATTGTATGTCCAACAATAGAGATATTTCAGCATATTAGAGGTAGTATTGGAGTATAAAGACACCAATATCATATTACTTCTATGAAGAATTGTGAGGAGGAGGGAGGAGGAGGAGATTAAGAGGAGGGAGTGGACATAGAAGGAGAGAGAGAGAGAGAGAGGAGGAAAGAGAATGGAAAAGAGCGGGTGAGAAGAAGTAGGATTATAATTGTTATTAACTGACCTCTTTGGGCAGTGTTTGAATATTGAAATTAGATTAGAATTAAAGCGACCAGAAAATGACTTGCTTCTGCTTTGCACACTTACATTTCATTTATTGGATTGAAATATCCAGAGTTGAAGATGCGATACTTCCTTAAATTTCGTTTCATCTATTTTCCCTACAGTCTCTGTCGGTCGCCCAGTCCGAGAGAAACCAGCTCGTTGAGAAGCTGAATGCATCTCAACGTGACCTCGCTAACTCCTCAATGGAGATGGATCGCCTCAAGAGGGAGGCATTTACTCGTGCTGAGACAGACAAGGTAATGTGCCATGTTTCCTAATGCTTTTTTTCTTCTTAGAATATATAAGGTTAAGAAATTGTGAAACTCATTTGAGCACTTGATCAATTATAGAATTTGATTTTCCCATAGTTTTGTCATCAATTTTTCGAGTTGCAATTGCATATGAAATCATTAAAATTTGTATCTCAATGTGCTGTTGAAATTAAGTGATTAATAGTGAAGCATTTATGTACTTTTATTTTTACGGATATTTTTTAAGGTGTCAGCCATTGTCTCTTTCTTACTCTCAAATTTCATTGTTTGTGCTGAGTGTGGAAGGTTCATTTAATTGAACTTTTGATTTATGATTTATTTTATGATTTACTTTTTTTTAAACATTTTACAGGAGGCAATCAGAGATGTACAGGATGAACTGAAAGAATTGAGAGCAAGATTTGAAGAGGGAACGTAAGTACATGTAACACACCCAATGTATTGCTTATTGAGTTCAAAGCACTGAATATGATGGAATATCTTACAAGTGGAATAAAATCTTCAGAAAAGTTTCCAAGAAACGGATTCATCTCTTTTGCATTTATACAAATGTTACTTCTTCTAAACATGTTACTGAACTTATAGCTTTTACATTTCCAGCCAATTAAGTGTTAAATAGCATTGTTTAGAAACAATAAAGGTTTCATTTTGGTCCACACTGTAGCTTAGCAGTTAAAGATTCGGAATAGAAATTTGTCATATCTTGATTTATTGTGAGCTCTGCAGCTAGACGATCCGATACATTGAGTTTTACAGAGATGCAAACTGTTTTGTAATATGCATGATCTCAAAATTTAAATCTGAATATAGCAACACCTGAATAGAAGCGAGTGTAAACATGAAACTATTATTGACGGTACTCTCAGCCACTCACTTGTGATGAAAGCCTTGAATTTATGTTAAAAATCACCTAATACCTATTCTAGAACAGTTTTCATCTCTGCTTGTAATGAAAGGCATTGAGATGTACAAGCATTGCAGCTGTTACATGTGTTCTGTATCTCTAAATTTCCCCATCTCACTCCCTTTCTAGGAATGCACGAGAGCGCCAAGCCAAGGATCTCAGCAACCAAATCAAAGATCTTCAGAAGGCTAAGGAAGCCCTGCTACGTGAGGTCAACGAACTTAAAACACAACTCAAGATGGCTGAAGAGAGCAGGGACGGCGTCCGCCGAGAGCTGATCGAGGCACACCGCAAGATCAGAGAAGGTAGGCAAATTCGCATTCATTTAATTCTTTCTCTTTTTTTGTTATTGCTTGGCAGATTTTCATCTTGATGCTTGGTCATTTTGGGGAATTTCGTCTTGCTTTATTCACATCAGACATTAACAGAAACTGTAAAATAATTTGTGTATTCTGATTTTGAATGATTTGGGACGATATATGGGTTTAACCCTAA
>BQKZ01007994.1:12037-27842 GCA_036244855.1 Temnopleurus reevesii | reverse complement strand
GTGGTGACTGTGGTAACGGAGGAGGATGCAATGGTAATGGATGCGGGAATGGAGGAGATGGTGGTTGTGGTAATGGTGATGGTGGCGATTGCGGAAATGATGGCGATGGTGGGAACAATGGTGGGGACGGAGGCGATGGCGCCTGTGGTGGTGGTGACGGTGATGGTAGTGATGGCGGAGATTGTGGAGGAGCGTCTGGCACAGAAGATGGTAGCAGTAGCAGCAGCAGCAGCAGCAGTGAGGAAGATGGAGGTGATGGTGGTGATGGTGGTGATGGAGGCGATGGAGGAGATGGTGGTGATGGAGGTGATGTGGGTGATGCAAATGGTGGTGGAGGTGGTGGTAATTATGGTGGAAATGGCGGTAGTAATACCGGAAATGTTGGTGGTGGAGGAGGAAATTACCACTCACAAGTTGAAGCTCAAGCTCCTTCCGTCCAAGTTATAGAAGTTCCTATCTACATACCACGACCTGCTCCAGCTTCAGCACCAGAAATTGATTTCGATATTGACGATGATGATGGTGGTGATGGCGGAGATGCGGGCGGAGATGCGGGCGGAGATGCGGGCGGAGGAGATGGTGGTGATGGCGGCGGAAATGATGGTGCTGATGGTGGTAATGACGGAGAAGATGATGGCGGAGATGATGGTGGAAATGATGGTCCTGATGGTAATGGTGGGAATGATGATGATGGTAACGGTGGAGATGATGATGATGGTGGGGATGATGATGGTGGTAATGGTGGAGATGATGATGGTGGTAATGGTGGAGATGATGATGGTGGTAATGGTGGCGCAGGTGAAGATGATGGTAATGGTGGTGATGACGACGACGATGGCACCGTTGGAGATGGAGATAATGGTGATGACGAGGACGATGGAGGACACGGAACTGGAGGAGGTATCGGAGGTTTAGGAGGCGATTGTGATGCAGCTCGTGGTGACATCGGATGTGAAGCACTCAACCAAGCTCCAATACGTAAAACAGGTAATTTATGATGTTTTATTAGATGTTTGAAAAAAAAATGAATAGTATGATAGTATAGTAATATGATGACATGATGGACAAGTATAATGAAAACTGAATTCAAACGAGATGTCTTCTGACATATGCCATCAGACGTATGTTACAAATTGCTGTTTGCTAAAAAGTTTGTCATTTTGACAAAAGGATTTATTTGACAAAAATGTATGATTCAATGAATCATGATGCATCGATTGAAAACAAAACTGAATGATTGAAGTAATGTTTTCAAATGTTCCCTTGTTATTAAATGTTTCTTAATGTCAAAATATATTTTGTATGAATTGTCATGAACTTACAATTGTATTTATATATTATGAATATTGTACGCTTAATAAACTATATTTTATACAAAATTGTTTTGGGATATTTCATTGCTCTTTTCAGGTATTAGCGTCGGTTCAAGTTGTTCGCCATGCCCATCCTTCATATCTCGATCACAAGCAGTATGTGGATCTGATGGTACAACCTATGGAAATATGTGTGAACTTAGGCAAGCTGCCTGCTCCAGAGGCGATAAACAGTTGAAATATATTAGAGATGGCAATTGCGCAAGTACGTATCAAAGATAGATTTGCTAAAATGTACCTTTTTCTGAATAACAGTGAACAAGAGAAACAAATTGTACTAAAAGGAAAGTTTTTAGAATCTAAATCAGTATAATGTTGATTCACCTCACAAATGTCCATACCATTTACACATTTGTCCGAGAAGATTTTTCTTTCATTTCTCATTTAATACGTGATATAAATCCAGTTTTAGAGAATAACAAAATGAATAGGAAGTCACTGGGTCAGGGTATTGCAGGAGTAAGGAAATGGTGGACCAATGACGGTACCCTTACCTCAATACCCTATCATAATATTCAAATATTAAACATAATCGTTTTTTCAGCATTTCTATTTTATTCCGAAATAAAGACAGTTTCATATTGTTTCTTAAAAAGTTTCTTGTTGGATCATCGATTATAATACGTAAGCGCTTCCATTTTTAGGCGATATATTTCTTATACGTATTCATTTGCATAGTAATTATCACATATGTATTATAATTTGGTTTTACCTATGCAGGAAACCCGCTCATGCGGCCACCACAGTTCTAAAGACGGTATCAGATGTGCTTTGGATAAAGGGTGTTGACACAAAGGGCATCTTCACATATCGACAGCATGGATGAGACTCACAAGTTATTCTACATAGTTCATCACAGACAACGTGCTCTGCATCCTTTGATAAGATTTTCATTTTTCAATATATTTTAGTTGATTACTGATGAAAGCACATTGTCAATGTTTGTGGAAGAGTTAAAATCCCTCTTTTTGTTTTTGCGTACTTCATTGGAATTCGCATTGTATGCAATAAGAAATGTCCAATCAACATGACGTATTGATTAGATACCCGCCAAACACGTGGTTAAGATACATCAATACTCAACGTGGTTGGCTATCATGTCCCTTTCAAATTATTATTCCTTCCTGATAATGCTGGTTAAATGATTTTTAAAAAAATATTTTATATCACTTTGTTCACAATTTGTCGGTACTTGTTATTTATTTATTTACTTTTATATGTTTTTATTTTGTTTTATTTGAAAAAGAATATCTATATACTACAAACTTGCTATTCGATTTGATTTGTACTATACTTGACTGCGTAGGAGCGAGAGAATGAAACGGTAGATAAAGAGAGTGAAAGGGAGAGAAAGTCAGAAAGTGAGAGAGAGATCGAGAGAGGGAGAGAGATCGAGAGAGAGAGAGAGAGAGAGAGAGAGAGAGAGAGAGAGGGAGAGGGAGAGGGAGAGAGAGAAAAGAAGGGGGGGGGTAGCGAGAGATGAGTAATGGAAAAAAAAGAACACCTTGGTACGGAAGGAGACACATGGTATGTTGAATAAACAAAATAAAAAGCTTTGAACATTTGGGCAAAGTCGGATTATCAATTATCGAAAATCGATTGATTGATTAGGCAACTCAGGTGGAAATTATGATGTCATCATGGAGAACTCCTCATTCACCTTTTCACCATTTGTCATTCTGTTCAAGTATCAATTATGCGGTATTACAGAAATAGTTCCTCATTTGGAATTTGATATTGATCTATTTTTCATAGATTCATGTATAAAGGTTAACTAACAGCACATCAATGTCCGGGGGAAAATTTCCCTTTCATCATTTGAGTATATGGTACAAGATTGCTCCTGTTGTTTTATAATTATGATTGCATATAATGCATTCGGATGAGACATATGAAACGCCTATTTTCCACACTGGATCCTCCTTTAAATATATCGGTCAAGGAATTATATACATACTACATAAAACAATACGCTAAACCTTTGACATCCCGTCACTTTAATTAAATTCAATTCATTTTGATAAACACTTAATTTTTTTTTATTAATTTGCAGACGATTCAAATCTATTTCATTCATATTCAAACACTAATATCTCTTATCAACTATGATTTTAGAATATGTAAATACTAACAAACTTTCTTTAAATATGCTAACAAATCTTTATGGTATTTAGAAACGCTCTTCCGGACTTGCCTTGTGATAATTGATGGTACGCTTTTTGATAAAGCTGGATGCTTTTCTTAACTTTTGATGAAAAATGAAATTGAAATCACATACTAATTTACATTTTGTAATTTACAAATTGCAATTTCCAAATAAATTTGTAAAATGATACCCCGCAATTAATATCGACATTTTTTTGCGATTTTAGGCATATTGTGTAAAGTATTGTGGTTTAAAGATTTTTTTTTTCACTGATACTTTGTTTATACGTTGTTGTGTTAAAAAAAAAGAGAGAAAAGAGGCAGAATAAATGAAACAATTGAATTGAATTGACCTGCCAGACACTCGCTTTGTGGGAGAGGTGTTTAAACATTTTCACGAGTTTCGTGAATGCAAAAGCACTTTCCTAGCCACATCTAAAGGCTCAGCGTTTTTGAAGATTAAAAAAAAGCTCATTGGGTGAACTTTCGTTCAACGTACGCTCCCTGAAGGTCAATCCACCGTCTGATCAGCGTATACTGTAGGCTTGGGGAGCGTTTTTAATTTTCAAAAACGCTGGGCTGACGCAGCCTAAAAAAGCAAAGGTGTGAGTCAGCTTTTAAAGGTAGAAAACTGCTTTTGCATGGATGATAATTATACTTGAAACTCGTTGGGGAATCATTGTATGCTCTAACCATACTATTCCTCCTAGGCCTATAAAATATGTCACTAGGCTTTAAAATCTATGTCATTCACTTCAAATGAATATCCACCGTTCATTTATCCTATCAGTGATAATTATAGCGCAGTGTCTATGACACAGCTACAATGTTTCTGACCAAATATAAAACTATTGACAGTACATAGCGTACGCTTTGGTTGTATTCTTTTAATTTAAAGATATAATCAGTAAATAGATAAGTACGAATATCCAGGACAGGCACTCTATAACCGGGGGGGGGGGGGGGGTGAAGAGTAAGTGAGCACACGAGAGACATAAGGAGATAAGTGTGTAGAAGGTGAAATTGTTAAGGAGATAATCGAGATAGTATAATGATAAATTATAAATATAAGGTGCTCGATGCACAGAATTATGTGTTCGGTGCGCAGAATAGCGTGTTCGAGGAACAGAATGGTGTGCTCGGTACGCAGAATGGCGTGCTCGATGCGCAGAATGGTGTGCTCGGTACGCAGAATGGTGTGCTCGGTGGTGCGCAGAATTGTGTGTTCGATGCGCATAATGGCGTGTTCGGTACGCATAAGGGTGTGCTCGATGCGCAGAATGGTGTGCTTGGTACGCAGAATGGCGTGCTCGATTCGCAGAATGGTGTGCTCGATTCGCAGAATGATGTGCTTGGTACGCAGAATGGTGGGTTCGGTACGCAGAATGGTATGCACGGTACGCAGAATGGTGTGCTCGGTGCGCACAATGGTGTGCTCGATGTGCAGAAGGGCGTACTTGGTGTACTGAATGGTGTGCTCGGTACGCAGAATGGTGTGCTCGATGCGCAGAATTGTGTGCTTGATACGCAGAATGGTGTGCTCGATGCGCAGAATTGTGCACTCGAAACGCGGAATGGTGTGCTCGGTGAGCAGAATGGTGTGCTCGGTACGCATAATTGGATGCTCGGTACGCATAATGGTGTGCTCGATGCGCAGAATGGTGTGCTCGGTACGCAGAATGGCGTGCTCGATGCGCAGAATGGTGTGCTCGGTACGCAAGATGGTGTGCTCGATGCGCAGGACGGTGTGCTTGGTGCACAGAATGGCACGCTTGATGCACAGAATGGCATGCTCGATGCGCAGAATGGCGTGCTCGGTTCGTAGAATAGTGTGCTCAGTACACAGAATGGCATGCTCGATGCGCAGAATGGTGTGTTTAATGTGCAGAATGTTGTGCTCCACATGCAGAATAGTGTGCTCAATGCGCAGAATGAATAATGATAATTATAATAATGATAATAATAATAACAGTAATAATAATAATGATGATGATAATGATAATGATAATAATGATAATAAGAATAATAATACTTATGATAGTAATACTACTACTACTACTAATAGTAATATAATAATAATGATCCTAATATCAATAGTGAAAATAGTAAAGACGCAGCGGACGTACCCACGTGGCACAGTCGATCGGACTAATTTTAAGACGAAAGAAATAGCGATGATCATTTGCAATTACAAGAAACTTTTTTTTTTCTTCAATCTAATTCAATTTATTTCAAATTTGCATTAAAAACAACCTACTTAGGCGTAGTATTCATGCATATAAGTGCTTGAGCAAGGAAAGAACATAAGACGGTTGAGAGAAATAGAGAGATAGAGAGAAAGGGGTATAAGAGGGCGCATATCGTCCAAATAGAATAAAAAAGGATATCTTTACTGCGTTTCGTACGTTTATACGTATTTAACGAATGTCATATTCAGACACCGGCCTTCTCTCCATAACTTCTCTCCTGTCTATTCACCCAAACCCAATTCCTTCCCAGTTATGTTTTGTCTTTCTTCTTTTTAAATATCTAATTCACAATATATGCAGTTAAATATTTATTTTTGTAGGGACAATTTACTCATAAGCTTTGTTTCTTATTGGTTCCTAATTTCGTGATCTTTTGCGTTATTTCTTTCATCCACCTATGCAAATTATCTTTGATGTTTTAAAAAATGTTCGAGCAGGTTTTTCTAACTGGTCAAATTATTTCATTGCTTGTACTGAATGAAAAAATAACACCAGTAAACAAATCTGGAATCTAAAACTGGACATAAAACTGGATGAGTAAAAAGTGATTTCAAATACTAACTATTTGTATAAATCATTTTGGATACATTAATTTGCTGGTCAATTACCACCTGCTCTTCATATAGACAAATGTATATTCAATTTAAAGAAGGGTGACTCTTGTTTAAACAATGTATAAGTCAACAACAACATTTGATTACGTTAATGTAAAATGGAAAAGCTTGTGTAGTGACAAGAGAGAATGTTGAACCTATTGTCAAAATGACATCACCGAAAGGGCCATACAAACATCCTGTTCAATAAAAATCAAGCACGATTGATCAAACATACAAATGAACATTCTTATATGGTCAGCGTTAATCCAAGCGGATATAGGGATTAAGATTAAAACAAACATTTGAGTTTGTTGTTTATTGTTTATGTCAGCATTTAGTAGGCGTTCAAATCAAGAACTTTAACGATTATTGATTGCGAAATTTGTATATGAACTTTGTGATAGCCACTTATTGTAGTTTAATGAAATCGCCCAAATTAACTGAATATACATTCGAAAGGGAGAGTTTTGAGAAGGCTTATAAATATGCATGGTGCTCTCTTTGAATTCATCAGTTTGGTTACAGCGAATGTCAAGACACAAAGCAAGACAACAAATCATTCCATTGATTCAAAGTAAGTATAATTATTTCTGAACGCTATTCTATATTCTATTCTTTTATTCGTTCATGGTGACTGCAGTTTGAGTGTGCAAATCATAGTTGAACCATGAAAAGGAAACGATTTTGCAATTTAATTCAGTATATGTTGTTTGTGACGAGATTTTGAGTACCTTCAAATAAAGAAATTGGCAAGTTGACACCAACTATTCACCATCAGCCTGGTCAGCATTGATCATCCTTATCGCTATGAATTGGTCAACCAAATATACTTTTGTCATGTGATGCCTGCAAGTATTGTATTGAAAAAAATTAGCGATTTAAGAAGAAATTAAATGTGTTACGATTCAATAGCATTTAATCAGTATCATGTATATAAATTTGCAAAAATACAAATAACATTAATACAGAAGTAATATTGAGAGGACTGGCCCTATCACGATGGCACGGTTCTTTGTTCTTCTGACCCTCCCCGTTCAACATAGGCAGGTCGCGATTTGAAACAAATTTTTGGCAATCCTGACATTGATTTGTTAATGAAGGGGAATGAGATGAGTAAACCTTGAGCAATTGAGCAACATCGGACAATCCTTTCAAAAGTTATGAATTTTCAAAGTTTATATGAATTTTCAAGGTTTGGAAATTTGGAAATATGGGAATTTATTCCGTTAAACTTCATTTGCATTTCCACTACTAATGGGTAGTTTGCATGCAAAGACCATTGTCTTTTGGTGTGTGCATATGCAGAGTGTGCATATGCAGAGTATGCAATAGTTCTTGCTGAAGGACATTGATGCCATGGGTGAGATTCGAACCTACCACCCTCGGGTTGAAAGGCGAGAGTCAGAACTACTACACCACGACGCCTCCAACAAAAAAGTAAAGAAAAAATGGCAGCCATTTTGTCCCTATAAGTTGCCAACTCAAGGAACCCATGGGGAGTGTAAATTGAAAATTTGAACCATCATAACTAGATCATCCGATATTTCTCAAATATTCAAATTTTAATCATCGTGTGTTTCTCCATCCACCATGTCCATTGACAGTACATTCGTGTCCGGGGCTAAATCTCCTTTATTTTTTTTACTGCAAGAAATCTATCTACATTGTGCTGCATTCAACCCAGGTGTAGGAATATACATTCCTTTGATAATGCATACGTGTCTCATAGATGCTCTTGCGAAGGCATGGGTAAACGTAACGCTTTCATAGCGCCTTGGGACTATTTGTGAAGATGTGATAAGCGCTACATAAAAACACTCATATGCAATACAATTAAATTTATTCATCGTTGTTAGATACTTATTAATTCTGTTCAATTCACAATTAGTTTCAACATCACTCCCGAAATGGAAATTTGTTGATCCGGAACATCTCTGTTTCTCGAACAGCAGACGTCGACTCAATTCCTACGATGTACGAGAGATCATGTTTAAAGTACCATTTTTTAAAAACCAAAATGAAGTATTAGAAACTTTTGATCAGCTTAGACTTATATTTTATTGGGCAAAATATCAAAATATGTTCATTAATGCCAGGATTTATTGTTAATGCTAAATTTTTGAACGACAATGTAAATTGTGAATTTAACTTTATCGGATATATAATTTTGTGTCATTTTCAGGAAAGCAGAGACTACGTAAGGGCACGATGTCGCGATTGTGGTTACTTGCAGCCTCCATAATGTGTATTGTGATGATCACACAAGCTATACCTGGTAAGTAACTATCGGATAGGTGTAGAAATAACACTCATTGTGCAGATACAGCCTTTAATAGTCTTCTATTTTCTAAAATGAATTAAGAAAATAGACACGTGTATTATTAAGTTAATGTTGCCAACATTTAAAACTGTATTTTGGAAATTGGAATATTTAATGTAATGACAAATTGATAAGGTTACACAACTTAACTTAGCTAATATATAAATATTAATATACCTTGTATTACTTTGACATTCAAAGCGGATCGAAATCGTCGGAGCAGCAGTGAAGAATCCGATACTGGTGGTGGCGGTGGTGGAGACTGTGCTGGAGGAGACTGCGGTGGTGATGGGGGTGGTGATGGAGGCTGTGACGGTGGTGGAGATGGAGGTTGCAATGGTGGTGACGGGGATGGCGGTGATGGTGGAGGTTGTGGCGATGGTGGCTGTGGGAATGGCGGTGACGGTTGCAACGGTGACGGTTGCGGGAATAATGGTGATGGAGGAGATGGTGGAGATGGAGATTGTGGTGGAGACTGTGGTGGTAATGGCGGAGGAGATGGAGGGTGTGACGGTGGTGACTGTGGTAACGGAGGAGGATGCAATGGTAATGGATGCGGGAATGGAGGAGATGGTGGTTGTGGTAATGGTGATGGTGGCGATTGCAGAAATGATGGCGATGGTGGGAACAACGGTGGGGACGGAGGCGATGGCGGCTGTGGTGGTGGTGACGGTGATGGTGGTGATGGTGGAGATTGTGGAGGAGCGTCTGGCACAGAAGGTGGTAGCAGTAGCAGCAGCAGCAGTAGCAGTGAGGAAGATGTAGGTGATGGAGGTGATGGAGGTGATGGAGGCGATGGAGGAGATGGTGGTGATGGAGGTGATGCGGGTGATGCAAATGGTGGTGGAGGTGGTGGTAATTATGGTGGAAATGGCGGTGGCAATACCAGAAATGTTGGTGGTGGAGGAAGGACTTATCACTCCCAAGTTGAAGCTCAAGCTCCTTCCGTCCAAGTTATAGAAGTACCTATCTACATACCACGGCCTGCTCCAGCTCCAGCACCAGCACCAGCACCAGCACCAGAAATAGATGAGACTGATAACGAGGAAAATGACGGTGATGGAGAAGACGGTGGTACTAGTGGTGGTGATGGCGGAGATGCAGGAGGGGAAGGAGATGGTGGAAATGGTGGCGGAGATGGTGCTGATGCCGAAGGTGATGGTGGTGATGGTGGCGGTGATGGAGGTAACGGAGGGGCAGGAGGAGGCGGAGGAGACTGTGGCATTGACGGTGGTGACACCGGCTGTGAATTATTGAAATAAGTTCTTGCTTTTAGGCCTGACAAAATTATTTATGTAATTTATTATACATTGTGATATTTCAAATGTGCAAAGGCTGATAATTACTATCAAGCCCTCAAATAAAAGTAAATTAAACTATTGCAAATGGCAATAAAATCTTTACTACCTCTTTTTTTTCCAAACAGACCCCCCCCCCCCCACAAAAAAAAAGTGATTTGCGATGTTATTCTTTGCAGTAATGTTTGCATAATGTATTCATATGTTCTTGCTATTCTATTTTTATTCTTTAAATCTCAGGACCATGATGAAAAACATTTTTAACTAATCTTTTCTTTAATTTTTTATCTTGAATAGATATGTTTTTATTGAAAAAACTAATTAATGATATACCAATCATATCGTCATGCAGCCAAGAGGCGGTAATATCAATGATATGAAGAATCCAGTTTAGTCTCCTAAATGAGTGCATTATGCGAAGCCCGCTCAGTAAAAATGTTCGAAGAGCCAATATTTGAAAAACACGGATGTTTACTGATAATATACTTTCGCTTATTTACGAATTTCTGTATTGTTTTCCATTGTTGTACTTAAAATTGCAATTATAACATGATATTTATTCTATTTATTTATATAATGATTAATTGTTTTATTAAAAAACGCAATATGACAAAAAAATTGTCATGTGTTTTACCATGAAACGAGTTAGACATTTACAACGAGTTTTTTTGTAAAATAGGGAGGAGATTGGGATAATCTGACAGTGTCCAGGAATGACATGCATGTTAGAATAAACAGAGAGAGAGAGAAAAGAAAAGTAAGGACAGGAAGAGGTGCGAAGAGGGGATACTTTGCGCTTGTGTGCGCTTGTGTGTCAGTGTGTTTATGTGTACGAGAGAAAGAAAGATAGATAGATAGATAGATAGATAGATAGATAGGGGAGAGAGAGATAGAGGGAGAGAGAGAGAGAGAGAGAGAGAGAGAGAGAGAGAGAGAGAGAGAGAGGGGAGGGGAGAGGGAGAGAGAGAGAGGGGGAGATTATGTTAACATAACTTGTATAACCTGGAAGTTCTTTAATTCTTTTAGGGTAAAATATTTCATAATTTTACCTTTTACATAATTTTGCGCAAAAGGTTCAATTATTTGTATAAAAAAGTGACAATTGGGTTCTTTACAGAACGGACGTTTGGCCGGAAGACAATGTTGAATTAATCATATTATGTTCATAACCAATTAATATGATTATCAAATTATATTTCGCTGATTATGATCAGGTTCCACGCCCAAACGACTTTGTTATTACAATTTTTGTTAAAATTTTAACAATTTTAGTAAATGTGCACGATAGAGATCAGTTTAGACAGGAAGTGCACATGAATTAAAAGCAGCATAAAACATCTAATTATATTTGTTTGAAACTGAGAGAAGACTAAAATTGGGAGGGAAAATAGTGTCAACAATGAAAAAGGGACGCTGTAGACAGACAGATAGAGAGAAAGAGACAAAGAGAGACAGAGAGGAGAAGAGAGAGAGAGAGAGAGAGAGAGAGAGAGAGAGAGAGAGACAGAGACAGAGAGAGAGAGAGAGAGACAGACAGAGAAAGGGAGGAGATTATGGTTACAGCGCTTTGTATTCCCTGGAAAAAGCGCTTCATGAATTCAATTATTATTATCAGTATTATCATTATTACTTTGTTTAATCTTGTATAGTCTGGAAGATCTTTAATTCTTTTAGGGTAAAACGGTTCATTGGTTTATCTTTTACATAATATTGGGCAAATGGTTCAATTATTTGTATAAAAAGTGACAATCGAGGTCTTTACAGAACGGACGTTTGGCCGGAAGACAATGTTTAATGAATTGTATTATGTTCATAACCAATTCATATAATTATCAAATTATGTTTTGCTGATTATGATCAGGTTCCACGCCCAAACGACTTTGTTATAAGTAAATTTGCACGATAGAGATCAGTTCAGACAGGAAGTGCACATGAATTAAAAGCATCATAAAATATAGAATCATATATGTTTGGAACTGAGATAAGACTCAAGTGGGGAGGGGAAATAGTGTCAACAATGAAAGAGGAACCATGTTGACAGACAGACAGAGAGAGAGAGAGAGAGAGAGAGAGAGAGAGAGAGAGATTGAGAGAGAGAGAGAGAGGGGAGAGAGAGAGAGAGGGGGAGGGGGGTATTATCATATTATCCATTGTGTTTAAAAAGGAGAACAGGTACTTGTGTGTGTCGAAAAATAGAAACGCAGTAAAAGGATATAGCTTTTGCTAATTAGCCGATGTGATTGTATAACCTTTTATTTCGAACTAAAATAAACATACATATAAGTATTACTTTTTAAAATTGTAAAATATCTGCAACAAAGGACCTAAGTTCCTTCAGTTTCCTTAGTATGTATGACATGAATAATTCAACCTATTGGTTGTAATATTGCATTTATTTGCAATAAGTAAAACATGGCAATTTTAACCGCAATGTAAAATACATGATAAAGACAAATGAAAAAGACAAATAAAGAAATAATCTTTGGAATAAATACATTTATTTTGTACACTTGACATGAATATGACTAAAATGAATATAACTTTAAAAGATCACATATAATATCACGCGAATTGCGAGTATAATCATATATTTGCCCGTCTCTCGGGCATGGATATGGACCAGAATGATCTATATACTGAACAGTCGATATCACAAAATACGTTTTAGAAACACTATAGAATATAGTACTTGACATATTATACGGAAATAGTAGGTACTTATACTGTTATTAGCCCAAATTAAACTGAATCAAAGGCTACGATTCTATATAATGATGCAATGCAGGCGGCAACCGTTATTAATCCATACAAACTATGCCACTGGTCAGATTTTGAATACAGGATAATTTTTGATATTGCCGGAATTCTTTATAATATTCGTCATTTTTTGGGGGTATGCTATAATAATCAGGGCTAAAATGAAAATATGAAATTATTATCTACAAATGTATATAAGAATAAAAGTATGAAAATAGAAAAGCAACATTTGTTCAAAGCTGTTTATTCAAAAGTGGCCCTGCCCTCTTGCCAGGTGAACTTCTCAGGCACAGCACACCAGTCAGAAGTATCATCTGACGTCATATTTGCCTGACTTCACTGATCAGTATTATCTGTTTCTAGGAGATAATACAATTATGATATTTTGTTGGATGTTGTTAACAGTTTAATCTGATCTGATGGAAAGAAGCGAAGCGATGCAATCATTTAATATAATGCACGCATAAAACCCTTATATTTTGTCTCTACTGTATTATTTGTTTCATGTTTCTTGTTTCTTTATGGTTCTTATTTGGGATAGCATGATTTATCAAAATGCGATTTAGTATTATTACACAAAGAAAATCTGTCTTTTTCAGATTTACCTAATATGTGTAAGAAATTTGACCTTAGAGCAATTAGGAATGCCACACATATACGACACGCCATTACCGTTATTCAATCATTGACAGCATATGTTATTAGACCCAACACAACCAGGATCCCCGGCCTTCAGACCGCCACAGCTGTGACCATTTTCTCCATTTCCACCACCACCAACACCATCACCATCACCACTAGCCCCACCAGCTCCATCAGCAACTCCATCCCCACCATCATCACCATTTCCGCCATCATCACCATTTCCGTCATCATCACCTTTTCCGCCATCACCACCATTCCCGCCATCATCACCATTGCCACCATCATCACCATTTCCGCCATCATCACCATTTCCTCCATCATCACCATCCCCACCATCATCACCGCCTGCGCCATCATCACCCTTCCCATCATCATCTCCAATACCACCATCATCTCCACCATCTCCATCATCATCGTCCACATTTTGACTACCTGCTGCAGGCAGTGGTACCTCGATATAGACAGGTCTATACTGGACTTCTGGGGCTTGTGGTATAGGAATATGAACTGGGATAGACTGTGTGGATACTACTGGATGCACCTGTGGAGCATGTTGCAGAGTATGGGCATATGAGCCTCCTGCGTTTTCACATCCCCCTCCTCCACAGTCTTCTCCACTATCATGACTATCGCTACCACTATCAGACCCTGAATTTGAACTGGACCCAGAATCCGATGAGCTACTTCCACTCCCACAATTATTCCCGCCATCGCCATCGCAACCATTTCCGCCATCACCATCACCACCGTCACCATCTTCACCGTCACCATCTCCACCATCACCATCGCATCCTACGTTTCCACCGCAATTAGTATCACCACCATCACCACCACCATCACCGCATCCTCCACCGTTACATCCCCCACACTCTCCTCCTCCACAGTCACCTCCTCCTCCGCTATCTCGTCGTACGCGATACTCTGTATGAAAACACAAAAGGTAATCAATTTCGTTTTCCAAGAGGACAATGATAGACGTAACTGACAAAAATATATTTCAAGTTAAAGGTTACAGCAATGATATTGAAAAGTATGATAGATAATCTGTGCCCAGTCCTAAAAATAAATAGGTCCTAAAATAAATTGCATATTTTTGTTGTTGTCGTACATGACGCTCTAGCTTTCATTTATTGCCATCCATCTTTACTTGCATTTTTCCACCTTCCCTCATCTCCATCTCCTTCAAAAATGTGTTCAATAATGATTAATATTCTGATTGAATGATTTCTTGTTTGATTCAACATCCCCCTGGATTTTCACATATTGAAACAACTAGATTAAAGAAAAATTACCTTTCCGGCTATTTCTTTGTTTAGGTGTAAATTAATGTCTTATGTGTTTTTGTACGTTCCCAATTTTACAAAAGAATTTACTTACATGTACAGTGTATCTTTCTATAAATTGGGTACTGTAATATCATACTTACTTGGAGCTGCAAATGCCTGCGTTATAAGCAGAAGCAAAAATGCAATTGTCAGCAGAGACCCAGCCATTTTATCTCACCAGACTATACAGTAGATTTTATTGAGTTTCTTGCAAGAAAATTGGTTAAAAACTCATCTGCTTCTTCCAAAATCACTGCAAATGCCAAATATTATGCTCGGGCATGTAAGACTTTTCCCCTCTTCGCCTAGCGAATGGAGGCAGATATATCACCTAAATGTATTTATATACGAAATGGAAGGAAACAGCGACTTGATAGCTCAAAAGATACAATACATAATTCTCGGACAGTAAAATAGTTTAAAGTAATAATCAACAGCAAAATCTCAAAATACATACTTTCTAGTTCTTAGGTCATTTAGGGATACATACGTGCATTGAATAATCCAGAGGGTTACAGGTTCATCCTAGCTGATCCTCCTCTACATATCTCAAATAAAGAACATCAATTGGAGCCAATTAGGTTCATTCTTATCTAAATCTTGGCCTTGTGTGATATATTAAAGCAACGACTAGGCCTAATATATTGAAATAGCTGTAAGTTGCATAATCATTAATCATATTAATGGCCGAAAAGCTAGGGCACAATCTAACAAGCCTTATAGTAGATTAACACATTATTCATAATCCACTTCCCTCGTGTCCCGCCGAGATAGTGCAGTTAACTTTATTATTGGAGTAATGTATTAATTCTATCAAAAAGCAACTTAAGCTTTGATTGCATCTTCTGTTTGAAAATCGACATAAACCCTAGAGCCCCGGTCACATAGGACCCCGGAAGCAACACGATCCACCCCGACTCGTTGTTCTGAGGCAGTTAAAGGAGGACTCCGGACCAAGAATTTCTTGCTCTGATTCAAAGCGCAAAAATCAGACAAACAGATGAAAAAAAGTTTGAGCGAAAACGGACAACAAATAAAAAAGTTATGAATATTTGAAAAATATCTTAAGATTTTCAAAATAGTTATATTTTTGGCCA